>CM031572.1:11610422-11645412 GCA_018467065.1 Ephestia elutella
TGGCGGGGGCACTGCCGTGCCCCCTGATTTCAGGCTCCATTAAAAGATAACCTATTTTTACACGACTGACCATAAAAAGAGGTTACTTAACTTACATACCATAGTACCTACTAAGGTACTGTGCTATGACTTAATCTGTATAAGCGAAAAAGCAGAGCGAATATTTTATTCAAATACAAAAATTGTCATCTCGTGAAACTTCCATTTATCTTGAAACGCAACTGCAAATTGCTGACAGTTATTACGTCACTAAAACAGCATTCCCCGCGAAAGCCATGCTAAGCAAAGCGGATGTTGATTCGGTATATCTTCGAAGAAATATCTGCAAATCTGTGTAAGTCTTAGCGGCTCACTCCGGGGAAATAAAGGATTCTATATGAATAAGTCTAGTCGAGCGTTGGACACAAAGACCACCAAGCAAATAGATGTAAAAGCATTCTTAACGTTTTTTCTTCTTATCAAAATCCCAACTGGTTTATGTAACATTGTAAACTGTTCAATTATATTGTTTAATGAATTAATAATATGAATTAAATAAATAATAACTAAGACTATGTTTATTTATTACCACTTTAAGCTTTAGCTACTAAACCAATTTTGAAATTTCGCAAACGTATAGTTAGAAGTACTGAGAAGGACATAGGGTACCTTTCATCCCGGAAAATGCAGTGTTCCCATAGGAGATTCACGCGGGTGAAGCCGCGGTCAAAAGCTAGTAAGTATAAAAATAATAAAACTGCAGTTACACAGTCTGACCTATACATTAACTACTTGCGTACCTATTATAAAATACATTTGGGTTCTGTAATTTAAAACTTATAGATGCGCCCCAATTATTTAATTCAGTTATTAAAATCTTTAGAACTTTACATAACTTCATTTTAATTTTTTTAAAGTGTAGTTACATATTTATGTATGTAGGTATAGCCATCGATAAAATATTAACAAGTTATATTTTATCGATGGTATAGCTAAGACCAAGTCACCTAGTTTAGTATCTGATTTATTGATCCACAAAAAAGAGGTCTTATTATTCTCTCTTAAAATAATACATAAGTGATCTATTACAATTTTTATCATTACTTGGCGATGTTTTTCAAGAGGCACAATAATCTCCACCATTATTCTTTCAGTGAATTTACTTTGTTCCGTCGACGTAGATATTGCATTTAGATTGAATGAGGAAACGAAATTCAGCCGATAGCGCGCTCTAACTTGATGTCACTCTAATTTGTTATCGGCACAGTAATGGACTTAAAATAGTATGGAAAAGCGATGGCCTTTTGATTTCTTTCTCTGTCTTTTACCACGATCAGCAGGATTTGTCGTAGCATTGGTACTGAAAATAAGGGCTAATTTCTACTGGATTCTCTTTGATATAGTATACATTTTACTTTTATTAAAAACTCTATAAGTAATAAATCAGAATTTTTGTTAAATTAAGAAACCGGCTAGATAATCTATACATATAATAAAACAGTAAAAATATTTTGTCTGTACATTTAGTATTTTTGACTGAAATGGATAGAGAGACACTTAAAAAGAATAGGAAGCAAAAAAAATTTTTTGGAATTTCTTGTCTGTCTGTCTGTCTTTCCTTCTGTCTGTCTGTCTGTATGTACGCGTTTCACGCAAAATCTACTGGACGGATTTGAATGAAACTTTTTTTGTTGTATAGCTATTAAGCCTGGGCAACATATAGGATATAATTGATTTTGAAAACTGGAACACCTGATGAAGAACCATAACAGAACAGCTAAACTATAAGAAATATGGAAATGGTACTTTAGCAAAAGTTTATCAATCTGACGAGCATTTTCTGTTAACGTATAAAAATTGAAGATCAGAAGATTTTTTACCGCGACATTTCATGTCGTGCTCTTCCATATACTTATTAGGCAAGCAAGTGAAGTTGTTAAGAGTATAGTAGTAGTAGTATCAGTAGGTTGTTACGTTGTACGGAATCCTTTGTGTTTCGCAGTACAAGTATACACCATTAACTATGTCCCGTGGCTTCGCTTTCTTGGAGATTTTGGGACTCTTCCTCATGTAGCTATCATACACAGAAAGTTCCAGTTCGAACTGGTGGTTCCAGTGATTAGCGCAAACAAACAATCGTGTTCTTCAACTTTAGTATTTTAAGATAGATTGATAGAAAAAAAAATGTATAATATTAAACCTTACGTAAGATGTAGACAGACATTCTAGTTAAATTAACTTCTAAAGAGTTCGAAACTATAGCTGACAACCCTCGACCTTACAGTGTACTTGAGTGACCCTATGATAAATATTTAATGTTCACAGTAAAAATAAAAATAATAAAAAATTTATAAAAAACTTTATTTTCTCCACAACATTTACATTTATCTAACTTCACAAATAGTAACAGTCATCATTTTTTTTTTTGTAAGTTCACCAGATAGAAAATATCAGATTTGAATTACATTTGCTGTGCCAGGAAACTTCCCGGAAAATATGGAAGTGAAATATAAGATGCGCTCTGTTTTACTTTGCGTATTTGGAGCGAGTGATCAGATTCCATGCGGCTTGTTACCTCAATAACTTCGAGGAGAAATCCGATATGTATCTAGATTTCTGTGCTTCCGATTGGAAAAATTTATAAAGCTAGAGATTCAGAATGCTTAGTTACAATATGAATTTCTTAGTTTTTATTTTATCCTCTTTATATATCCCCTCTCCTGTCCAATCCATTTTAAAGGCTCCCCCCAATGCGACCCCCGCTCCTGCTTTTTTCTGTTGCAAAGTCAAAGTCAAAGTCAAAATTTTTTATTGAAACTTGGCCTTCAAAGAAGGCTCTTTTTCACGTCGATAACTAATCAAGGATCGCTATTGCCATTCAACGAGGCAAAGTTAATTAAATTAAAAAAAAAAAGTATATATATATACAATTATTTATAATACAATTATTATATTACAATTATTATATATATTGTTCAAATAAATTATAAGTTATAGTTATAATAAGTTATAGTTTTGTCAGTAGAATTGAAAAAAAATTAACTAAAAATTGTAAAGTATTTTTGGAATGATCTCTTATTATACATACATACATATATAGAATCACGTCTTTATCCTTTACGGGGTAGACAGAGCCAAGAGTCATGAGACTCGAAGGCCACGCGTAGCTGATTAGTGGGCTCTCTGATGGAATCTCTTATTCTCTCACTCTTATATCTTTCTCGGTTGCATCCTTCTCAGCTACGCATTAAAGCCAGGGTCCAATTTTCTTCTTTTCTTCACCATTTCGCACGGTCCGACTTTCTTAGTTGTAAGACCATTGGCACACATATCTGGGATAACCGTCACTTAAACGAAAAGTCCTATCAACTTAAAGGGCAGTTTTGTCTCATACGACCCAAAGGTGGAAATTCCACTTCTAAGTTTATCCTATCTCCAATAAATCGCAACATTTGGCCTCCGTGTGACAGTTTTATTGTGACCTTCCAAGTTACGAACATATATCACGGAGAGCACAGATAAGTAACTTAAAAAATACATAGAACTTAAAATTCTCCATTTTATTTTATAGATAACTAGCTTTTGCCCGCGGCTTCGCCCGCGGGAATTTCCCACGGGAAAAGTGCTTTTTCCCGGGATGAAAAGTACCCTATGTCCTTCTCCGTACTTCCAGCTATGTGTATGCGAAATTTCAGGAAGATCGGTTTAGTAGATAAAGCGTGAAGAGGTAACAAACAAACAAACTCACTTTCGCATTTATAATATTAGTTAGGATTAGGATACTCCTTAAACTTTTACAAAGGTTTAGTAAATCATTACATGTAAGAACAAGTAGTTATATTATTATATACCTAAAAGCCTTCATTGTCCCGGTAATAAGATTTATTTTTCAATTTAAGTATGACTATTTAAAAGTTAGATTGAAAAAAACATTAAAGAAAGATAATAATATCTATCTAGTAAAATATGTGTTTTATCTATCTCAGTATGTTTATTTCTGTTTCCACTTTATTTTGTCCAAGAAAGTTTGGCGCCCATGGAAAACTACTATTATGAATTTACTGCACTATTCTTGCTACGTGATCTGATTTGCTGATAAGTTACATATGGCTGACAAAGTTTTGTGTCAATAGATTTTCTATCGTCAGGGTAAATCGATCATTGCACTTACAGGTTGGTTATACCTCCTTTTCTATCTTCTATATTTATTTAACTCATAGGTGACTGACTGACTGACTGACTGACATAGTAATCTATCAACGCACAGCCCAAACCACTGGACGGATCGGGCTGAAATTTGGCATGCAGGTAGATGTAGGTATCCGCTAAGAAAGGATTAACGCGAGCGAAGCCGCGGGTGCCAGATAGTCATACGATATTTTTAAATAAAGATACTTTATAAGATAAAATAGTTTCGCTAAGCTTTTCAGAAATTATAAGCAGTAGATATGTAGATGGCTGCATTGCTATTTATTACACTGTCTTACGTACCTATATTATAATTTCTTATGCGATCACTTTGAGTCGTCTTCCGTAAAATATTAATAAGTAAGAAAAACTAATGCTTAAAGTGTTTAATGTTTAGCTTCGTCACTACGCAGTATAACTGCTACATAATATCACTTAGGCAGTTACTTACAAAGACGGGAAATCACCTGAAAATATTTCACCCTTTCAACCTTTAACGAACTGGGGGTAAAACTCATAAAAGGGTACAAAGAATGCTTCCGGCATTCAAATAGTGGCCGGCGCAATGATTCGGAGGTAATGGCTCGTTCGGCGTTTCTGCTACATAAACCAAGTTTTGTTGATGAGGAAAGCCCTGATGGCTGCGTTCATATCCTGTGGATTTGTTACTGGGTTGCCTTTTAGGGTTTCGAATGAATAAAGCTTGGGCTGTATAAACTTTTATTCTGTTTGTTTTTTTTTATTTGTCCGTCTATTTAGCTTTTTTTTGTCATCAAGTTAATTTCGGCCACCAAGTATGTCGATATGCAATGCACTTTTCTTCTTGTTATTTATATTCCAGACAATTACTTTATGGTATATAATAATAAAATAATAAAGCCTCTTTATTTTCTATAAGTATTTACAACTAAAATAAACTATACAATGTTTTTTTATTAATCAAATTAAACTTTATAGAAACCCTTTTCGGGTATAGGCCTCCTCCAATTTCTTCTATTTTTTCCTATCTTTTGCTGTCTCTAGCCAGTTCTCTCCTGCCGCCTTTTTTATTTCGTCTGCCCATCTTTTCCTAGGTTGTCCGACTTTTCTTTTTCCAAGTGGGCCATTCCATTTGGTAGTCTTAAAAGTCCAGCGTGCCACTTTATGGTACTACGCACTTTATTTTTTATTTATGGAAGATTTTCAGCATACAATTAAACAATAGTAATATTATAGCCAGGAAAATGCCAATTACAAATTTTCACAAATAGATACATATGCTTTTCTTTTGATTTGTGTTATTAAAATTTTTCCTGCTGCCAAGAAACTTAGAAGCGAAATACTACTCTCGACATATAATTTACATTCCGCTACCACGACACCACATCATTAGCAAGTTAACGCGATTATCCAGTAATAACAGAAGTTTACGCGGCGCAGGTACGCGCTACCCAGGATTTGCATCTCATTCCAAAGAGAACAAAACATGATATCAACACCCTGTACCTACTATATGATACATATACTCATGAAAAAAGCCTTTCCTGTATTCGTCTGAAAATTAAATTAAAATTGATAAGTCTTGAAGAAAAATATCAAAATTCTATTTCATAACGCTTTGAAGTACCAACTTGAGTGATAGAATACAACCTTTTAAGGTTAAACATGTTTTCAAAATTTCAACACATGAAATTTCAGGCTCCATTAAAAGATAACCTATTTTTACACGACTGACCAAAAAAAGAGGTTACATAACTTACATACCATAGTACCTACTGAGGTACTGTGCTATGACTTAACCTGTATAAGCGAAAAAGCAGAGCGAATATTTTATTCAAATACAAAAATTGTCATCACGTGAAACTTCCATTTATCTTGAAACGCAACTGCAAATTGCTGACAGTTATTACGTCACTAAAACAGCATTCCCCGCGAAAGCCATTCTAAGCAAAGCGGATGTTGATTCGGTATATCCGCGAAGAAATATCTGCAAATCTGTGTAAGTCTTAGCGGCTCACTCCGGGGAAATAAAGGATTCTATATGAATAAGTCTAGTCGAGCGTTGGACACAAAGACCACCAAGCGAATAGATGTAAAAGCATTCTTAACGTTTTTTCTTCTTATCAAAATCCCAACTTCCCAATTAGTTTATGTAACATTGTAAACTGTTCAAATTGTTTAATAAATGAATAAAATGAATTAATTAAATAATAACTAAGACTATGTTTATTTATTACCACTTTAAGCTTTATTTACTGAACCAATTTTGAAATTTCGCATACGCATAGTTAGAAGTACTGAGAAGGACATAGAGTACCTTTCATCCCGGAAAAAGCACTGTTCCCATAGGAGATTTACGCGGACGAAGCCGTGGGCAAAAGCTAGTAAGTATAAAAACAATTCTTCTTCTTTAGGGTTCTGTAATTTAAAACTTTCCTTATAGATGCGCCCCAATTATTTAATTCAGTTACTAAAATCTTTGAAACTTTACATAACTTCATTTAATTTTTATTAAAGTGTTGTTACATATTTATGTATATTGGTATAGCTAAGACCAAGTCACCTAGTTTTGTCTGATTTATTGATACACAAAATAAGAGGGGTCTTACTATTCTCTCTTAAAATAATACATAAGTGATCTATTACAATTTTTATCATTACTTGGCGATGTTTTTCAAGAGGCTCAATAATCTCCACCATTATTCTTTCAGTGAATTTACTTTGTTCCGTCGACGTAGATATTGCATTTAGATTGAATGAGGAAACGAAATTCAGCTGATAGCGCGCTCTAACTTGATGTCACTCTAATTTGTTATCGGACCAGTAATGGACTTAAAATAGTGTGGAAAAGCGATGGCCTTTTGATTTCTTTCTCTATCTTTTTCCACGATCAGCAGGATTTGTCGTAGCATTGGTACTGAAAATAAAGGCTAATTTCTACTGGATTCTCTTGATATAGTATACATTTTACTTTTATTTAAAACTCTTTAAGTAATAAATCAGAATTTTTGTTAAATTAAGAAACCGGCTAGATAATCTATACATATAATAAAACAGTAAAAATATTTTGTCTGTACATTTAGTATTTTTGACTGAAATGGATAGAGAGAATAAAAGAAAGCAAAAAAAAATTTTTTGGAATTTCTTTTCTGTCTGTCTGTCTGTCTTTCTGTCTGTCTGTCTGTCTGTCTGTCTGTCTGTCTGTCTGTCTGTCTGTCTGTCTGTCTGTCTGTCTGTCTGTCTGTCTGTCTGTCTGTATGTATGTACGCGTTTCACGCAAAATCTACTGGACGGATTTGAATGAAACTTTTTTTGTTGTATAGCTATTAAGCCTGGGCAACATATAGGCTATAATTGATTTTGAAAACTGGAACACCTGATGAAGAACCATAACGGAACAGCTAAACTATAAGAAATATGGAAATGGTACTTTAGCAAAAGTTTATCAATCTGACGAGCATTTTCTGTTGACGTATAAAAATTGAAGATCAGGATCATCTGATGAAGAATTCCAACAGCTCAGCTACACTATTACATATATGGAAATGGCGCCTTAGCAAAAGTTGTTCAACCTGATAAGCATTTTATACTGACGTATATATTGAAGATCTGGAACACCTGTTCCCGTTCATCAACATATATTCCCGCGGGACACGGGATAATGGCTGAAATTTTGAGTACTGGAGTTTAGGTTACTATGAAGCAAAACTCACGCGGCCGAAGCCGCGGGCAACAGCTAGTTATGACAATAGATAGATACGTTTGCCTAAATTCACTGTAAATTGGTCGTTATTTAACGTCACATAGAGATCCAAACAGAGTACATAACTTGAAGTTCTTCCTAGGAAGAAAGGGCTAGGCTCTATTATAAGATTCATAATCAGTCAAAGTGAGTCATAGTATAACATGCTCGTCAATGCAAGTCTCAAATTGTATTAAAAGCAGTAACACCTAACAACGAAGCTTGCATGGGGTATTGTGAAGAGTGAACAGTTATATTGTGCAATTATGCTTGAAGCGTATATCGTCAGGTGCCCTACGTTTAAGCCACAAATCCACTGTTACAAAGATACTATGCCATTCAGATATTGACTGGACTACAAAATCTTACTGCAGAAGCTTTTATAGAAATAAATATTTAAGTAGATACCTACTATATTTTATTTACATAACATCTCTATTTTTTTTTTTTTTTTTTTTTTTCTTATTTCTATATGAGAGTACTTTAGTACATAACATCTCCTCTCCACTTACCGTATAATTTACACTGTGCATTGCTTTGTTGTAGTATCTGGCCCAACAGCATCAATCAGTCCATTTCATCTAGTGGTAACTACAAAGCAACATCTCGTACAAAGAGACTGAGGGCAAATGGAAGGCTAGCCACCTATTGCGAACATCAAATCTGACCCACCGATTTTATTGTTTGTTCTACTGTAGACCGTTTTACAGACCCACAATCCTTAAAGCCTGTCTTTCTAAAAACAAACTATTTCAGTGTTTTTGAATGTTTTTATTTGAGATACGAATCATTTCGTCAAGGGCAAAGAAAAAATACATTTGTCAAGGGTGGATTTTGGACAATTAGGAAGTGCTTTGAATTTCAAAATGTCGATGAAGCTGCAGAGCTCAGCCCGTTTAAAAATAACGAAACTAACTATGTTATGGACAACCTCCTTGGACGGCCTAATGGTTATCACGTCGGATTGCCACACCAGAGGTCCCGAGTTCGATCCACGGTTGGGTCAAGATAGAAAATTATCTTTTTCAGATTGAACTGGGTCTTGGATGTTTATCTATAGGTGTACATATTTCTTATAAAATATAGTATCATTAAGTTCGTAGGTCGTCGTTAGTATCCCATAACACAAGTCTCGAAGTTCCTTTGGGGCTAACTCAATCTGTGTGATTTGTCCGTATTTATTTAGGTTATGTTCTATTGAACATTATGTAGGTGCAAAGCCTGTTAGTGCACAGCAATGGATAGAGGCCTTATGCTAATGAGTCATTAATTAGAACAGCAACGGCTCAACACTGTTTGTTTGTTTACGAATGCCACAATGCGTACCAATTCCCACAAACGTCCAACGTGAAGCGGGCGTGAATGTGAAAACATTCATCTAAGCATAAGGGTTAGTGTCCAGGCTTAAACACGGTACAGGTACCTATGAAAGCCGTTCTGTTTTCTAGATCACGTTTTTTGGTTGTGAGCGATCATGTCAGTAATATCTTTTTTAAGATATCGATATTTATTACGCATTTTGTTTTTTATATTCAAATAAATGTCATCTTATTTAACCCTTTGTTACATAAATAACTAACTTACTTTTTACAGTAGGAATAATATAGTATGGAGGTATATATCATCTAGCTAGATGGTTTTGTGCTTAATATATGTATGAAACTTACTTTACCTGTGAAAAATACGAGTATTTGGGTAACATTTTTCAGGCTGCCTAGCAAATTCTGATTTAGATTAATAAAAGCTACCTGATGATTAAACGTGAGATGAATTAAAGAGTGGTGAGTGGTGCTATGGATTATGCAAATCAAGAATCTGAGACATATTTTTTTGTTATTTTTAGGCCTCAGTATGCAAATTCAGGATGTTTGTAGAAAGAAATTTCACGAGAAAGAACGTTGATTCGCTTAAACCCGCCCACTCGTTTGGTCCTTCGATGTCGACATTTACGGGTGTGACTACACTGCTGCTACAAAAAAATGCAAGTACTTATCTATATATATATAACTCAAAGGTGACTGACTGACTGACTGACATAGTGATCAATCAACGCAAAGCTCAAACCACTACTGGACGGATCGGGCTGAAATTTGGCATGCAGATAGATGTTATGACGTAGGCATCCGCTAAGAAAGGATTAACGCGAGCGAAGCCGCGGGTGTCAGCTAGTATAATATATCGTAGCTGTAATAAAGGAAAAGTATGCAGTGGTACTCAAGTTTAAAATTAACCACGTGTATCGAGTATATGAAAGAGATTTTTGACGGATTTTCATAAGGTTTTCATAACGCACTAAACAGTAGTACTATTGCTGCATTATCCTTTCGTAAATCTGCCAAAGCATGTAGGGCATTTAGCGCCTAATCCGTTGTGCATTACAGATGCATCAATCGTCCTGTGGCTTCAATGGAAATGTATCTTTAAACCCACTCACTGAGTGTCGAAATTGCCTAGACGGGCAGTCTCGGACTAAGGCCAGGTTAGGTTTGTATAAATTGCGAGAGGCACAATTGTTCGTGTTCATACGACTTATGTGTGCTCGTATTCGCGGGTGACAAACCATGAATTCGTTATGTACCGCCGAGACAAACAACAGCCTATTAACTTACTCAAATTAATTGCAAATTAGTCACTATTCACGCTGCAAAGGGTAATTAATTGTGCAGTTGACTGTATCTATTGATTTATTTATCTTATAGCGAGGATTGCAATAATTAATAGCCAATTCACTTAGAGCCATTTTCATCTAATAATATAAAATATATATTAAGATCGGTGTACTGTTGAATAGTTAGGCAGTTGGAGTAGAAGCTCTCCAAATCGGTGCTCTGAGGAATACCTTGAATTTTCTGGCTGGCTAAACCTACTTTAATTAATTTTCTATGCCTAAATTCCATATACCTAACTCAATTTAGATAGGATACCACCGATATAACTTGTTATCTTCATAATGTAATTATTTACTGCTAAACGTTACTGCTCAAGATATGATGCAAACTATTTTTGAACATAGATCAAAAGTTTTTAAAATTTGATAAACTTAAAGACATACCCAATCAGGATTTTCCGAAAACGTACTATCTTTATACGTCAAGTGTGAACCATAGGTTAGAAGTACTGAAGCAGGAAAAATATCCCGTAAAGAGAAAAATACTAAACTAGAATTATATCGAATCAAATCCATACTATCCATACTAATATTATAAATGCGAAAGTTTGGATGTGAGTTTGTGAGTTTGTGAATTTGTGAGTTTGTGAGGATGTTTGTTACTCAATCACGCAAAATCTACTGGGCGGATTTCGATGAAATTTGGTACAGAGGTAGATAATGACCTGGAATAGCACATAGGCTACTTTTTATCCCGGGAAAAAGCACTGTTCCCGTGGGAAATTCACGCGGGCGAAGCCGCGGGCAAAAGCTAGTAACAAATAAAATAAATAAGACTAGATAAAAAAAATAATACATAATCCTGTTTTTTTTTTTCCTTTTTCTTCGAAAATCACCGTAATTTAAGCGATAACAGTAGAATTTTTTTAAAGAATTAAATAAAGACTTTCATTATTTAAAACGTTAATATATTTAGTATTTTATCACAATTCAAAGAAAACCTCTAAAATAATTACCCTAAGAGCCTGACGAAAACTCGCTAGCAAAAACACAAATTATAGAAAATTCGAAAAGTAACCTTACAGTGTCTGTTTTAAGGCGGCGGCTTACGTACCGCCCCTCTGATTAGCCTTGGGTAGCGCCTTAAGTAAATTATTCCCATGACTTGACAGTCATTAACAGAACTATTCATCATTACCATCTGCAGATAATTTCATTAGTCATTACCATCTGTAGATTATTTTTATTCTTACTCAGTATAGCATACTGCCTTAATAACCTAAGCAATTTAGTGTAGTCTTATTATACCCTTATATTAGGGGTCAGCATGTATATTGCATGTTCCCAACCTTATCAGGTAACGGCCCAATGGAGTCTTAAATTAAGGAAATGTTATTACGAAATTCCAACGTGTGTCGTCGCCTAAAAGCCGGGACGAGAGATCCATGCAAGGGACTAATGAACGCGCTCAAAATTTATAACACCTTTAACCTTTTAGTGACTTTGTAAGAAATATTTCGCCCCAAAAGCGCTAACTGAATTTTGTTTTACAGGTGATGATTGTGAGTTTCATAAAAAACCATTTAGATATACTCCTGGAGATTTTTATTCTTCGTTTTATTCGAACATTCATTCATTCATTGTTTTGTTCGAACTCCGCTCTGAATTATTAAGTGTGCCCTGGATAGAAATTCATATATATAAGTTCTCAACATTACAAGTTGTTCCAATACGTCAAGAGTGCCTTATAGGATGAGTTGAATCTAACTTCAAAATAAAACAATGAGATATTAAAAATACTTTTAATATTTAAACGGAATATGTACAGTGTAAAAATGTTTATTTCGACAAAAGAAATAAACCTTATAAATAAATATAACTATATTTAAGAACTTAATCAAAATTGTCATTATGGTTACTAAAAGACGTTTGTTTGTACATTTGCAAAATGTATTATTTAGGTTAATAGGTATCGGTTTAGCTGTCTCTTCGTATCAGAAATAACATGTTTCAGCAGTAAGTAGAGAGTTTTCCATCGAGCCGACAGTTCTTTTAACTTTTTCAGGTTTGGTGGTTAGCAAACTAACCACCTTTTTATAGAAATTATTTTTTTTTGTGCCTGAAAGAGTTAACAGTAATTCGACACCAAAAAATATGTAGTAGGTGTGACGAATAACTTTAAATGTTCTTGTGTGTGTAAATGTGGCTTAAACTATTCAACATCAATAGCGACCAATACAATTATAGACATACTCAAACATAATCACATACAAACAAAACAAAATGTCACCGTAATAATTATTATAGTCATATCTTTGCAAATAATTATACGTGACTTTCTGCCGAATAACGATAATCCAAATGAGAATTATCAAAATAGATTGTGTTTGCTGGGAAATATGCCAAGAATTTCATGACCAATATAAACAGTGATAACATACCACTAGACGACTAAAGTTTTAAATTAACAACACTGGTATACTCGGTATATTTATTCTTTTCGCATTCCTGATATTTTTTAACTATGGTTAAAACATCATAAATAAATTATTACGCAAACACTTTTTGAATAGCTGCATGAATTATTGTGCAGAGCAACTACGGTCTGCTGCCAGAAAATGTGGCAGAGAGAATCCGGACAAACGAAGCGGCGGGAAGAATTCTGTACCGGAACTTCACCGGGAAAAACCACCGGTAAAAATAAGTACCGGGAAAAAATCTCCACGCGGCACCACGTTTGCCCGACTAAAACCTAACTAACTTAACGCAGTCTGCTACCACCGTAGCTTATGAAGGGAGCTACAGGGCCCTATATGATAACCTAACCTATAAATTAATTACAATGGAAAACCACTTACCAAGCTAAATCTTCTTTCTCTTCGGATCCAAACTTGAGTGTCTTCGGGAAGGGGGAATTCCTAATCACCCTACCTAACCCATGAGATCTCAATTCCCCAGAACACATAAATAGATTTCTTCCCGAAATCGGCTCGGCAACAGATAGATGTGAGCGAGCAGCCACGCGTCACATCCCACAGGAGAAAGTCACAATGACGGGCACACAAACACAAAGTTCAATAGTTATTTAACAAACAGGAAATTCACCAATACAACTCAAGATAATTAGCAATCAAAGAACGCGGGACCTCTCGCGTATTAAAAATCAAACCGATATCGCATAGGACAATGGCGACCGTCCACGACCCATTTTACACGCGAGCAATGTGAGAACCCCAAAACGCCTGGCGGCGATAACAGGAAACGCCTGCGTTTAGTTTTACCCAATATATTACAAACATCCCCCCGTCCCGGTCTGAGAAGCAGACCGCTAGCTTACTCTACGGGAAGGCGGGCGAGAGAGGTCACACCTCTCCTTAAAATCGAACCGTCGACCAACACCTCAGCCACACGCGGAGTGCCATCTCCGCCAAGAATCAAACGTAATATGCGAGCTCGTCGCCAAAGCAATGAGGGCAAATTTGCCTCTTTTAACAATACTAAATCACCCTCCCTGGGAGGCTCAGTCCTGTCTGTCCACTTCACTCTTTGCTGCAGCAAATGCAAATATTCAAGCGACCAGCGACGCCAAAAGTCCTGGCTCATTTGCTGCAACATTTGAAAACGCGACAACCGATATACGCGTTCGTCCTTCCACGGGTATTCGGGCAGGGCATTCAAAGGCCCTCCCACCAAAAAATGACCAGGGGTGAGAGCTTCCAAGTCATTTGGATCTGGAGATAGCGGACAGAGAGGACGAGAGTTGAGGACCGCCTCAACTTTACAAAACACTGTGGCCAGCTCTTCAAAAGTTAGAGCCGTTTCTCCGATAATGCGGCGGAGGTGGGTCTTTGCGGATTTCACAGCCGCTTCAAAAATCCCTCCCCAATGGGGGCAACTTGGGGGACTAAACTTCCAGGTTATTCCCTTTTGGGCAGCAATTTGACTTAAACTAGTACTCGCGTTGCAAAATAGCCAACAAAGCATTGCACCCAGCATGGGCGTTACGAATGTGTCGATCAGACACCAAAAGCTGCACCAAGGGTCCGCCCTTGGGCAACAACAGAGGATGGCGAGTCTCATATGGAAGATCCGCCTTCCGGAGCCTGCCTCCAACCCGAAGAAGCCCATCCGAGTCGATGTACGGGTTCAAACGAGCGACCGCGCCCTTCAACTTAGCGCGTCCGTCGCGCAAAATACGAAGCTCTGACTCAAACCGTCCGGTCTGCACGACACGGACCCAATGCAACAATGCGCTCCGGCGCTCTTCTGCACCTGCAATCGGCTCCAACCGCTTTGCCTGTGGGTTTCTACAATTATGTATGAAACGCTTAATCCAACTGGTAACACCCAGAAGCTTATCCAAGCTGCTATACCGAGCAAGTAGCCAATCCGGCTCCGACGTCGTCTCAGCGACTACAGCATGTACACGGAGCCCAGTCAAACTCAAAGAAGTAACATCTGTCTGACAGACAGGCCAAGAAGTTTCTGATCCCATCAGCCACTCTGGACCCCACCAGAGCGGGTGTGACACCAATTCTGGTGCCGTACAACCTCGGGAAGCACAGTCCGCTGGGTTAAGCTCTCCCGGCACATGTCTCCATGTTATATCAATTCCGATATTCTGGATTTGGGAAACCCGATTTCCCACAAAAACCTCCAAGGTATGTGGGGCCGCGCGCAACCATGCAAGCGCGACCTGGCTATCCGACCAGGCGAAGATGTCCCGTATCTCGACCGTGGCCGCCAGCTCACATGCAACGTGATGCAACAATTTAGAGAGAAGGTGAGCTCCGCTCAACTCAAGCTTGGGAATAGTCAGCCTAGTCCTGATGGGGGCGACCTTGCTCTTCCCTAACAAAAGCGAGACATTGACCCGGCCATCGGCGTCAACTGTCCGCATATAGACTGACGCGGCGTAGCCTCGCTCCGACGCGTCACAAAAGCCATGCAGGCTGGCTCGATATTTCCCGGGTGGCAATATTCGACGAGGCAAGGCAATCCGATTGACTTCCTTAATCGATGAAAACAACTCGAGCCAATCATCCAATGGAGAGCCAAACAGCGGCTCGTCCCACGAGACGCCCAAAGTCCAAAGTCTCTGAAGAAGACACTTTGCAGAGAATATCACTGGACTGATCCAACCGCTTGGATCAAACATACGGGCTATTACGGACAACACCGTTCTCTTAGTCCAGACCTTTGGTATTTCCAAGTCCACTTGGAATGTAAAAATATCGGTTAGCGGCTGGTACTGCATGCCCAGCACCGCTATCCTGTTGGGATCATCCACATCCTCAAACAGGTGAGGGTTCTGTTGGTGATCCTCCGGGATCCCTTCTAGAACTTTAGGCTCATTAGACAACCACTTACGTAGCTCGTAGCCACCTGTCTTCAATATTTCAATCAATTCATCCCGCAGTAGGAGGGCCTCCTCAATACTTTGGGCTCCGGTGCACACGTCATCAACATACAAGTCACGTGACAGCACGGAAGCCTCCACGGGGAAAGCGGATCCGTTCCCGCTCTGCCAATTCAAGCAATGATCTGATGGCGATATAGGGACTAGATTTCAAACCATACGTGTTTGTGTTGAGTTCATACACCGTCACAGGATCCTCAGGGCGCTCACGCCAGAGTATCAACTGGAATCGCCTGTCCTCAGGATGTATGACTGTCTGGCGGAACATCATCCGGATGTCCGCACCAAAAACCACTCGATGTCTTCTAAAGTTCAAGATGATGTCAATTATGTCCCTATGCAATTTGGGACCCGAATGCAAACACAGATTCAACGAAACCCCGTTCGAAGTGGGTGCGGACCCATCGAAGACAGTCCGCAACTTGCCCGTTGAGGCCTTCACCACCGCGTGGTGGGGCAAAAAATAATGCTCAGTTGAGCTCCAATCAACTCGAGCCGGAGACATGTGACCCAAATCCTCGTACTCGCGCATAAATTCAATATATTTATCGCGAAGTACGTGGTCACGCTGCATACGTCGCTCCATGGACAGCAGTCGTTTCTCCGCAAGCGCCCTACTGTGCCCTAGGCTAGGACGAGAGGCAACAAAGGGTAACCTAGTTACAAACCGACCGGAGGGCAACCTCTCCGTGGTCGATCGAAAAAGGGCTTCGCACTCAGCGTGTTCCGGATCCATCCTGGAACTCATAGGTGGCTCCTCCACCTCCCAAAACCTTTGCATGGTCTTGGCCAAGGACGCAGATGCGACAACCGGTGGCTCCTTCCCGCGGTGCCATTATCAAACACAGGGCCCATCAGGGCAAAACCAAAAATCGTAGACACTGCCATCAGTGAAGACGAACCCAGAGCCTTCTGTGTACCCAACAAAATCCAACCCAATACGTCCGAGCCCAGGAGCAAGTCCACTGGGCCGGGATGAAAGACAAAGGGGTCGGCCAAATCCAGACCCGAAACCAAAGACAACACACCCGGCGGTATGTCTGTCGAGGGGTGCCAACCCGCAATGGTATCCATTACCATAGCCGAAGTCGTGATCCTCATTGTGGAGGACTTCAGCGAAGAAAAGGTGACAAGTGTCTGGCCCGTCAGACACTTCACTTGTATGCCACCAACTCCAAGAAGTGGCACAGGCGAGTCTTCCACGACTAAACCTAACTGGCGTGCCACTCGAGTGGTAACCAAACTGCTTTGAGCCCCTGAGTCCAACAGAGCTCTCAAATTAATGGCTTCCCCCACGACCCCATACGCGGACCACCGCGGTAGGGAGCAGAACCGTCCGCGGCTCTGTCCCAGCAAGGGAGCAAGCTAGTTACGGGCTCCCCACTCTCTCCAAACCAGGGGGGCGCCACTGACCCGGATAATATGTCGGGCGAGTGCACATCCCCATCTGAGGGGGGGCATAACCCGCGGCCCGGCCATACCTATGGTACGGCGGGTGGTACTCCAGCCGTGGGTACTCGTGCAGCGGCGGAGAAAACCGCTGCGGCTGCATGTGGTGGGTAGTGGTAACCCGCGTGGAGGGGGGTGTCCCCACTCTCCCGTCCGATCTAGGGCCCCCGCCCATGGGGGCCCTATCCGGGGCCTGGCCAGCTACATACTGGCCATGACCTTGGGGCGCGTGGTCCCGGTCCGCCAAGACCCGCGCAGGTACGCGACCCCCCTCCCGAGGGGGGTGCGACGAGCGAAGCCGCGTCCTCCGTCCGATGGTGGAGGGCTTCGCGCAGGAGCGCCCCCGCCCATAGGGGACCCCTGCCTCAACATCCGGGGGCCATCCCCGTTCCGGTTCATGCAGAGCATCGCGTGGTGCCGCCCACGGCATGCACTGCATGGTATGGCCCTGGGACAGTCACGTGCATAGTGACCGCCCAAACAATAAAAGCAAAGTTCATGCCGCTTTGCCATGCGGCGCCGATCTTGTACTGGCAGTCTCTGCCAGTCCCTGCATTGCAGCAGGCTGTGGCCCATCCGACCACATTGCAGGCAGTCCGCGTCCCTCGCGACTGCTGCCGTGTGTGCAACCCGCGCACCAGCTCCACGCGGTGGCGGTTGTCTTCCCTGTTGGGGCTTCCCTCGCCATGAGGGTTCCAAGGGCCTACGTTCAGGCGCTCTGGATGGCGCTGAGTCCGTCATGGTATTCTCAGCCGCCCGTGCCTCAAACTCCAAAAACTTCACCAAGTCAGTGAATGTCGGTAGGGTGGTGCTATCCCGTTCCGCATTCTCGCGCTCAAATCGCGAGCGGATGTCATTGGGCAATTTGCCCAATACAATGTGCACCAGCAAAAAGGACCATTGGTCCACCGGCAGCCCCAGTGTGCGGAGCGCGTTACAGGCCACTGTAACGGGCGTGAGCAACTGCAGGCGCAACTGTGCCCTGTTGGCCACCTTGGGCAGGGCCATCAACTGTGCGGCGTGCGCATCCGCTAACAAACGTAAGTTTTGGTAGCGGGAGTTCAATAACTCCCAAGCCGTGTCGTACTGGTCGTCCTCCACCCGGAGGTGCATCCAGCACCTCCGGGTTCCGGGAGCGACCGCGCTTCATCCTCAAGAGTGGAGAGGAGGTAGGCCATCTTCTGGGCGCTTCGACAAATCCTGTCGTGCTACGACCAGGGACTCAAACATATTTTTATATGCTACCCACTCCTCCATCCTACCCCCAAAGTGGGACAGCTGAAGGGTGGGGAGCCGACCAGTAACCGCTGGTCCTTCCTGTCTAACAGGTGTGCGAGGGGCTGGTCCGCCAGCCTGTCTCGCCCTTATTGCGGCCGCCGCCTCCACGATGTCATCGTGCAGACTCAGGATCTGGTCCAGGTCCGCCACGTGACCTGCGTAGACCTCCGGGGTAAGGTCGGCTTCGGTAAGCGCCGCCATGGCCGCTTCCGCGTTGTTCAATCGTGAGCGGAGCTGATCCGCTCTTTCCAGTATAGCGGCCTCCCTGTCCTTCCGGGACAGGAGTCCACCGGCCGTCACAAACCATCTCAATTCGTTGGCGAGTGTCGCCTTAGCGTTGGGGACCTTCGCCATCGCGTCAAGTCACAAACAAACAGACAAATAAAAAAAGATAAAAGGTAAATAAAAAACAAAATCAAACTACGACACGCAAAGCCGCGGTAGGAATGAGAATGGCACAAACCCGGAACGCACGGTACAAACCGCAAACAAATACAAAAAGGTTACAAATATTCTTATACAAACAAACTAAGAAAAATCTAATAATTTTTACAAACAATTAATTATTTTTTACAAACGAACAAATAGAGGGTAGATAAACTACGCTCTGCTACCAGAAAATGTGCAGAGCAACTACGGTCTGCTGCCAGAAAATGTGGCAGAGAGAATCCGGACAAACGAAGCGGCGGGAAGAATTCTGTACCGGAACTTCACCAGGGAAAAACCACCGGTAAAAATAAGTACCGGGAAAAAATCTCCACGCGGCACCACGTTTGCCCGACTAAAACCTAACTAACTTAACGCAGTCTGCTACCACCGTAGCTTATGAAGGGAGCTACAGGGCCCTATATGATAACCTAACCTATAAATTAATTACAATGGAAAACCACTTACCAAGCTAAATCTTCTTTCTCTTCGGATCCAAACTTGAGTGTCTTCGGGAAGGGGGAATTCCTAATCAATTATTGTGAACAAAGCCAAGGTGAAAAGTCCAGGTTTGAACATAGATGCTGACCCAGTTACGCTTCTGATCCAGGTGGTATAGTTGGAAACCCTGGTGTATAGCTCAGGGTACGAGGAAGCCTGGCAGTCACCGTTCAAGAAGGATATTCCTGTCAACGTATTATTGCATACCAATGCGTTGCCTTCGTCGCCCTGAAAAATTAAAAAATTAATTTGTAAAAACATTTATGGTACGTATAAGATAAGTAAGTAGATTATTTTGTAAAGATTCGAGATCAAAAAACAGAATATGGTGATGACTTTATTAACTATGTTATGACCAAATGACCACCACTCCGGCTGGTACCTGGTTCAAAGGATGGAAAAAAGCGGCTCAGAGTATAACATACAGCCAACAATTTGAGGGAGGTCATTTTTGAGTAATTGTATTTGTGAAAGATACGAAATAAAAAATAGTATAAAAAATAGAAGAGACCTTTTTTTTTAAAAAAAATTGGATATAGTCAGTTCTTTAGGCATAAAGCTATTGTGTTTATCTATATGTCACACACATACACAATGTCAACATGCATATTTAAATTTTCTCATAAATATATTTCACATTTGATTTGTCACTGCCATTGTTATATGCTATTGTTCAAAGTGTAAATGTTTGAGAATAAATCATTTATCTATCTATCTATCTATACGTTTGTTAATTCAAATTAGTACTTACATAACAACCCGAGGATATGATGTTGTATGACCGCAGCGCACACCATGGAGCTAAACAGGTTGGTAGTGCCTGCAGCTGAGTTATACAAAGTTCTGCACAGGTCTTGATTGTAGATGTATTTTGTCATGTACAACAGCTGACTTGATATTTGCTGCAAAAAAAAAATCTATTATTAAATTTATCTCACAAAGTATCCAAGTAAGAAAACATGAAATTTGAAAGGTTCAGCTCTTCAGGGGTGTTCTATCCGTATTTGTTATTTCTCATGAATATGACTTAAAACTGAATTTCAAATCCAAATAAGATTTCTAATCATATTTTTCTCTGAATAAATTCATTTTATCGTTTATTACTCAATATTTTTTGCAGTTAGGACTCACAGTTAAGAACAAAATCAGGCATACTTATCTTTTACAGGACTGGCCAAAAAAGGAGTGTTATATTTTCAAGGTTCATGCAAGTTTCTTTATTCCACCATAAGTCCTAAACGGCTTAACAGATTTTGATGTGAGAGATATTTTCAGATTCCTTGTATTCCTCCGGAGTGACATAGGCTATGTGAGTTGTCAGTCGTGTTTTTATTTTTTTTTATAATTAGCTTGTTACCAAATTAATTCATGAAGCAGATCATAATGGTGATAATACACAATAAACTATAGGACTACAATAATAATAGATAGTACAAGAGAATAAAGCCCAAAAATCTCTTTAATTTACATAGAGTATGCTTACAGTCGCGGAATATTGTGGCGCACCCCAGCCAGCGACTGTGCACAGCGTGTTGTCAGACGGGTTGAAGTTATTAGATGGCAGCGACAATGGTGTCACAAACGATGCGTTGAATGGACTAACAAGCTGAAAAAAATTGCAATTAGCTTTTTTGGTAGCCATTCAGTCTTACTGCTGGGCAAAAGCCTCTTTTTTTCATAGACATCGGAAAGATATTTTTTTCTACTGCCTTTTTCTGACTCCAACTTTTTATTTCTCGCCAATTATTTTACAGAAACATAAAAAATCGTACGAATACGCTTTGACAACCGCTCCTTTCTTTGCTCAATGTGGTTTTTATCTTGATAAGAAACAATTGACGCATCATTTGCTTTTCACATATTTTAAAGTATTATTATTCCCTGATAGAACAAGTTGATAACGGAAAGAACCGAAATCAATTAATTAATTTTGTATCATTTTGAGAAAAGCTTATTTTGTATCCTATTGTAATCATCTTTTAAAAATGCGTCATAGCACTTATTTCTTCAGTAAAAAATGCATACAAGTTTTTAATCAAGGTTACAAAAAAAGGTTTTTAGACTTACAGTCATAACAGCGATGTCGTTGAGATGCGCCGGTACTGGCAGATGCTCAGGATGCAAAGTATAATTGGCAACGGCTCTGACGCGATCAATTGTGTCATTGGTCAACATCGATGCACCAGCGAAAACTCGGTACTGATTGGCTACTATGGGGATCCTAGTGCTGGAAACGAAAACGAATGTATATTTTTTAGCGTAAATATACCTATCACATCACAATCAGTATTGTTAATCATTTCCTTTCTGTAGATAAAGTTAATATACTTACCTGTCGGCAGGAATAAAAACATCTATAATCTACAGGTAATTCAGTTTCGTAATCCGGTAATTTAATTTTGTAATCCTTATGTACTTAAACTTTCCCAGTTTCAAAATATAGATATTTTTTGTTAATTCAAATTATTTCTTAGAATTAACACTATCTTTGCTGGTATTTACAGATAAGATAAGTTCATCCATGTATCAACTAATCTATGATTAATGTAAGATATGTTTTAAGAACAATAGGCATGACATGACGCTACAATTAAGTTGCTTTACACATTATCTGTCAGATAACATTTATTTGATGATTGAAAAATTTGCCCTTAATTAACAATGGTTATGTTTTTTGTGGGAATTGACAGGTAAAAATTAGATACTAGGAATAATTTTCTTTATCAGAAACAAATATGGTTGTTAAAGACATTCAGAAGATTTTCAAGGACACGTGGGACAAAAGAAAATTCTTTTTTTTTAAATAAATAAATTGTATTAATACTCACTTTCCAGCACCCATGGTGTAAGTACAACTTCCAGCTGTCAAGACATGTTGCAGAGTAATCAGGACGCCCCCACACACATGGCCGCGACTGTCCAGCAGCAGATTGGCTGCAGATACCAATTGGATGGAAACCTGTAGGTTCAGAAACCTAAGATTAGAATACATAAATTAATCTCATTTTTTCAAAGCAAAGGCACTAAACTTGTTTTGTATGAATAGTTAAGAACAGAGAACACTAACACGAACTTTTTGACAACTTAAGAAGTTGCAGCATTTTATATACCTAATCCTGGTCAACGCACACGGAACCGAAGGGAATAGCTAGCTAGTTTTGTATACAGGAAATTAATGCTCGGTTTGCAAGTTAAATTCTATAAGTGTACCGCGCGCAGATGTCAAACAAATAAATTCAATATTAATAAAATAACCTAATTTTGAAGAAAATACTGCAGATAAATTTGTATTATACTAACGCTTCTTCATCACTCGTGACGCAAGTTTAATCTTAGAAATAAATCAAAAAATACATTGAGTATATTTATCATAATTATTATGGATATAAGACATTAGGTAGGTACCGCATATGGGAAGGCTGTGTTGTTTGCTACGACGCCGTTGGCGATCCGCCCTGACGCTGACGGCCGGTCCACTGGAACTGCGTTGATGCCTGCAACTAATGTCAGCACTTAATTACCTTTCAGGATACCAAGCCATGCTTAAACTGAATTTATTTATACTAAATTCTTAATAAACTCCCGTCAATATGGAAATACGACGAGGAAATAAATATACAATACCAATTTAACAAGCTCTGATTTATTTTTCATCATCACCTTCTTAGCTTTAAGAACTGGACTTCTACTGCTGGACATAGGTCTCTTCCCGAGTTCCGAAGTTGTATTAATTTATATTAAACGAGTATTTACGAAAAACCCAGATCTCTTAAAGATAACTACTTAGATCCTTCGCTGAATAAAATGTTTATTAATCAACTAAATCGTAGCTACTTAGAATTCCAATGCGTCAAAGCTATACAATTTTTAAGATTTATAGACAATATTTAAGAATAATAATTATGCTACATAATCATAAGCCTCTTTAAACCATCATTATCAAAAATACTTACATGCAAAAGCCAAAAGTAGGTAAATAACTTTTTCCATTGTCACTAATATCAATGTTCAACACGCAATGACGAAAAAACTGATTCGGATATGTATAAACAAGATACTTATATTTACGATAAAAAACGGATATGTATAGGCAAGTTATCTATTTGAATTCTTCGAACAGATAGAGGAAGGACGTTCCACTTGAGTCATGTGTTTCACATTACTTATTTTTGTCTGCAAATAGCTCATAAGATGTAAATCGTTTAACTACTATACATCCTTATACTATACACCCCTTGGCGAAATCGAGTTTTTAAAGATATAAAAACATTTTTGCCACTATATTTTTTCTTTGCCACTATAGAATCTAAAGTTTTAAAAACAGAATGTAACCTGTATCCTACTTTTTAATTATATAAGCAACTTGATGACGAACTCTACAAAAATGATTCAAATATACATCTACTCGTATAAGGTCTATAACAGCTATTTTTTGTCAATATTAGGATATTTTTCAACCGACTTCCCAAAAAAGGAGGAGGTTATATGTTTCGATGTATGTATGTTTTTTTTTTTATGTATGTTCGCCGATTTCTCCGCCAATTGTGGACTGATTTCCAAAATGGTTTTTTTATTCGTAATGGTATATTCCCAAGTTGGTCCCATTTTAACCACGTCAGAATCTGTTCGGTAATTTTAAAAATACCTAACAAAATATAAAAATACCAACATTGCATTATAGAGCAAAAGCCCGCGACAGCATACCCTTTCTTATTTTATTAAAACTCAAGATTTTCTGTGTATGTCCCCAACATAGAAATAGCGATTAGCGACTATAAAAGTTGGATCATGATTACTTAGGCAGATTATTTGTAGCAATAACATTTAAAGTGGTAGCTCAATTTCCTCAAAGTAAAGTTTTTTAAAGATTTTATCCCTAATAATATTAGAAATCACGCCATCCATTACCAGGCAATTGGTGCAGATATAAACCCCTGCTAGACATTGTAACTCTACCAAATCATAGTTATATTTGTTTTATTATAAAAGCTGAATTTAATGTTACTTTGGGAGGCCAAAGAGTGCTTTTTATACCTATAAAAATCATCCTTGCTATCCAATATTACCTGCATAAGCAACTGAGATCCAAACTTTATACCTAGTCGCTAATATTTTTACCCGTATATACCACGCAGAGAAACATTCAGCATTTTTGAAATGAGGAAGGTTTGGTCATCGCTGGCTCTCGGTCTGTTATGTGCCAAAAATAATAGACAATTTGACATGCTCTGACATTTCAAATCAAACTGACATAAAAAGTTTCGAATTCGTAATTCTTTATTTTCGGGCAGTGGAAGAAAAGTTTAAGTTTTTAATAAAAAAAATAGGTGTAGAAGCACTAAAAATTATAAAATAAAACTTTTTTCCAAAAAAAATGAACCGACTTCCATCATAAAACTTAAAATCATGAAATAACAATAAAGAAAAATGTATTAGCATGCTACCTACTGAATGAGGTGAAGTCGGTGCCAAATTAAAAATTAAATAATCTAAATTAACATTAGAATCATGTATATACGAGTATATTATAAAAAATGCCTATCTGAACAATTACATAACACCCTTACTCCTGCACTTGGCACCGACTTCACCTCATTCAGTAGGTAGCATGCTAATACATTTTTCTTTATTGTTATTTCATGATTTTAAGTTTTATGATGGAAGTCGGTTCATTTTTTTGGAAAAAAGTTTTGAGTAACATTAAGATACAATGTCTCATTTGGTACGCGTTTCTCTTTGAATAGAAACCACATGGTTTCCGAAACCCGTTGTTTTTATTTCAATAAAGTAAATTTATTGTGCATCGTCCCTAGCAACGACTGGAGTTATATCATCTCATTGGTCTTTTTGTAACACGTTTGTATGCTGATATGGGGCCCGTAATAAAAATAAATGGGATCTTGCCTGATCTAAATATTAGGATACAAATTCAAGGCAAGGAAATAGATCTTTTTCCACATAAACTATGCTAAAAACGTTTTGTTTCGCTTTTTCTTCGGCATCTAGTTTAACATTCTGGGGCATGAAGCCGATATCTAAACATTTATTACTTACAAGAGACAAAAGAGATGGAAAGATGTTTTTATTTAGTTTTCATTTTCCGGATTTTTTTTCTGCGTCGGTAAATATTCACGGTATGCTTTGTGTCCCACTCTGTACTATGTACCTACGAATGGTACCCAAATACTCATTAATGTCACCATAGAAGCCTAAAAGACCGAGTTACGTTAACTATTTCTTACACGGGGTTACTTACCTATTCTAATATATACTTAGTTGCAATATTTTTTATTTTATAAACCAATTGTAAGATTGTGGAGAAAATAAAGAAATTTTGAATTTGAATTGAATTATTCTTAGTCTTGGGAATAATTTTTACGTATAAACTAGCTGCGCCCAGTGACTTCTGCTCCCATGGAAAATTTGAATGTTGAATAATTTTCCTCATGTTTACGGCTATCATACACATCCTAACAAACAAATATACATACAAGCTCTTCAGCGTAATTATTTTATATAGATACAAGTTTCAGGGAACTAGCTAGCTCTTTAATTTTTGATAATTTACTTCTATAGGTTTACAATCTAGGTGAATATTGGAGAGAAATGTAAAAAAAGATAATTTATGAAAACACTGCACCATATTTCATGTTGCAAAAATCCTTGCGCCGGCATTGCAGTTACTACCTAGGGAATAGGTATCTATTTTAATACTTAGGTACCTATACTCGTAAAATATTTTCAAATCTCTAGTTAACTATTTATCATGCTAAATTGCAATTATCTATTTTAGCAGCTTGTGAACTGGTAAATTAGCAAAGCATATCAATGCTATAATTGTTCAGATATTAAGTATAGAAAACATACATATTTATCAAATCTCAGGTAAAAAAAGACCACTATATATAGTTTTGACATTGCGAAACACAAAAGTAGTAGTTTTAACACGGTAGGTATATCAGTTAACTATTCGCGAAAGAGTAGTAATTTTAAGTAGATATTTTTTAACTAAGAAAAATATTCAAACGTTTAGTATTAAAAAAATAGAGGTATCTTGGTAAAAGAATAAAAAATGAATAGATAGGTAAGCCATGTACAGAAGGGTCAATCACTGGCAAAATGAATATACTTAATCTGTTATTTTTGTTGTGTCTTGCTTGCAACATATTTATCATTTCAACATAATACCTAGACGATTGTGTCATTATCAGTTTCCTTATCCCAACAGTCGGATAAATCTGATAAAGATTTACATTTATAAATTCAAGATAAAATAAACACCCACATTGTGTTAACTGTCGCATGGAGACGATTTTTGAACATCTGACAAAAATCATGTTTGGCAACTCGTGCTTGACATTTCATAATAAATATAAATCTACAAAATATATTTTATCTATCGTCAGGTTTTGGAGGCGAAACTCTTTAGATAAATAAGTGTAACTAGTTGAGTCATTGCCTATTAGTTAGGTACCTGTTTTGTTATATTTTCACAACACCAAAATAGAATCAACTAAAACCAACCCCTTATTGTTTCAAATTTTAAATTTTATTTTTTTACTGGACCCGCAAGTACAATAACTGTTAAAATTGGCTCTAGACCGATGTAATTTTCCATGCATTTAAATGAAGTTCAACCATATTTAAATGCAAAAATGTCCCAGAGGCCGCAAGGATTTCTGACTGTGAGATATTAGGAAAACACTAGGGGAGTTTTTGTCACTGTTATACGGAATTTATACGGAACCCTGATGCTGACTACTGTTAAGCAAGGAAAGGGTTAAGTTTAAAATATTTATTCTTTTTTATTTCTAGAATATTAAGCAAAATGAGCCATTTACTATTTACGCATGTAACTACCTTTCCCAAACAGGTCAACAAACATAAGAACGAGTGTTTTACTTGACTTCTAAATGGGAGAAAGAGTTTTTTTAAAGCTATTTTGATATTTATTAAAATATTAAACATTCTCTTATTTTCTGTTGACTACACTTTAATACTTTGAATAATGCGGGACAAAGCAAAAATTTAGTCTAGAGTCGGGATGCCATAAGAAATTTTATTAATGAAAATGTTGGAAAATTAATAAAGAATAACTAAACTCTCTAATAACTATTATTTTAGGTACCTATATTTAAACTTCTTATTATATAAAAAATATTTAAAAAGAATACAAAACAAATTGCTAAAAGAAACCAGTAAACTTTGAAAACATTTTATGGCCGCAAATTTAAGTAGCCAACAATGCGTCTTTGTGGCGCAAATAAAATGAAAACTTCGCAAAATAGTACAAACTCATATAAACTGCATTAGCCGAGGATAGTGCCATTGAGCAAGGGGAGTGAATAGCATTTTTATAAATATATATCGCAGAAGTCCCGACTCAGAACCATTACCGTCCATTTGGTGCACTTACGTCGTTGTTGGCTACTAACTAAAGTTCATTTTACATTATGGTTAAATACTAGACCTATGGTATTGTGAATAAAGAAAGATGGTAGGAAATATTATATGCTTCGTTATAGACCCATGACTAAGCTCTCCACCATTTACTTTTTGCTCAAAAACCTATCCTAACTAATATTATAAAAGTGAAAGTGAGTTTGTTTGTTTGTTTGTTACCTCTTCACGCTTTATCTACTGAACCAATCTTCCTGAAATTTCGCATACATATAGCTAGAAGTACGGAGAAGGACATAGGGTACCTTTCATCCCGGGAAAAAGCACTGTTCCCGTGGGAAATTCACGCGGGCGAAGCTGCGGGCGAAAGCTAGTATTATCATTTAAAAAAAAGAATCATCTCTTTTTATTTATAGGCAAAGATATCATAGTGAAGTGTTACTGTATAAAACACACGTAGCTAGCATATGTCTAGCACATTAAAATATTTAACTGACTATAGTTTGGCGGTGTTGCTTCATTGTTTTCGCATTGGTATTGATAACTTTTAAATTTACATTTCGTTTCTGACTTTGAAATTACTTACAGCGACCTCTAGTGTATTTCTATTTCTGTTATAAGTTTCGCGACTCTGAACAATGTATGGATATGCACAATAGCCGAATGGCTATGCCGACCGTTCCATTAGCTTTAACTTCCCAAACTATTTCAATTTAGGTTTCGGCTTTTGTAGGGACTTAGAACAAAAAGCATCGTGTGCTAGGTCCTTAGCAGCCAACTTTAACAGTTAACAAAGCACAGGACAAATTCTCTAACTGCGAACGCGCAGTCTGGCGTTTATGAGCCGTCGGGGATGTGACTAGCACACGCCCGCGGGTCTGCTCGCGTATTATTTTAGCTAATACGCAGCTGTGATGGCGTTTTAGTGTCAGACGAAATTTCATTAAGTTCGGGCAGTTTGTGACGTGTTTATGGTTTTGTAAGTTAAGTTAGTTCGGAAGTATGGCTTGTGGTTTCGTTAATAATAATTTACTAGCTAGCAGTGTCTAGTGACTTCGCTCCCGTGGAATTTTAAATTTTAATTAATTTATTATTTTAGGTACTCGTGCGTATCCTTCAGGAACAGTTTTTATAAGTGCATATGACCAGGCACTTGATTCTATAAACAACTAGATGTCGTGCCTCAGATGTGTCTTAAAAGCCAATGAAATCGTAATAAAACATAGTCTTACAGAGATCTTGTCACTTTATTTCAATTTCTTAGGCTTTTGGGACAAAATTGAGACACGACCATCTACGTTAGTAATAAGTAGAGTCGGCCCCCTGTATTGTATTATGGTTATGACTTTATTACCCTAATATTATCGAGGCAACTGGAGACTCAAGAGCTGGCGACTTTTTTGCTCAGCGCATAAGCCTCGCAGTTCAGCGAGGTAATGCGGCGAGTATCCTGGGCACACTGCCTCGGTGCGGCCCACTGTGGATCGTTTCATACACGCTAGACGTCGGAAATGCATTACTTAATTACGCTTTTTTAAATAGTCTTAATGATTTCTAGATAACCAGGGACCTCATAACCACTATTACTCATGACTTACCCCCACCCGGTTATCACTTATGAGGGTAGAAACATTTATAAGGTAAGTAACACAAAAAATCTATTATATTTGCAGTTTTTGCGTCTCTGTCTTGTGATTGATTTTTACGAGTTCTAAGTGTCTGGCAGTGAAAAAAATATTGGAGAATATAATTGAAGGTATGTTATTTTTACTGATATTATGTGTAAATATGTAAGACCTTTCTTCTTGATGAAAAAAAAATTTGAATTTAACATATTTTATACGTCAAAAAATTCCTAATTCTTAACTTTAACAGAGAATCTAAACATGAGTATACCTTTGTAACTCTGTGGAACCTAGTTCATTTTAAAGCTACAACCCTCTTAATTTAAAATCAATTATTGGTTGACTTCGCACGAGTTTGCATCACACTTTTTTTTTTGTTTTAGGATAAGTAGTATCTATTTCCCTGACTGAACTTTTTGAAGTTTGGAGTTCTGTAAGCAAACCGGAACGAAATGAAAGAATTCTGCAGTTTGTAATGACTAAATCGACTATAACAAGATGTGAAGACTGCACTGTAAAACGACTGAAGTCAAAAATAAAACTTTTTTCTGCGAAAATTGAAAAAAAAATGGATGTCAGCGGGATCCCGAAATGGTGATTAAGCTTTATATTGTATTACTTATATGTTTATACATTTATCTACTTGCAAATTTAATGTTCAGTACTTAGTTCTTTTGAAAATTAGAACTGATTTTTAGATATGACTTCGCATTTATAATTTATATTTTCTTTTACCAGGTTTCTACTCAAATATAAAGACTGGCTTGAAACAGAATGTTTCAAGTTTGACTTTTTGGGAGACAATAATGAGTCCTGCGCTTCGGAAGACGAGGAAACAACAGGCGCTACACCCGGAAGGCCGCAAAAGGTTTTTCACGAATGCAGTGAGGGTAAAACGCCAAAAAGTCAAGGATCTCCTGGAAGCACACGAACCTTCTCAATTTGTTTTTCGATTGTAGAATATTTAGTTTAGATAGTTTCTTTTTTAGTTTTTAGATAATTTAATGTAAGACAATTTAATTTATAAGATTATAATTTAATGTAAATTAGGAAATTGTTCTACCAATAAATATAGTTCAAAACAACTGTCATGTTAAAATTGTAAATAAAGCTAGTTGTAAGTATTTTCTAAATATTTTTTCATTTATTAATTTCGTGTTTATATTTACACAATTTTTGTTGAATATTTCTTATTTTTTCAAATAAATATAATATTGACTTAAAATATTTTTTATTTCTTATAATAATCCTCATTAAAACCCAATTTAAAATTATCTGAGAAGTAATAATTACATGGTAATTAGACTATCTATCTCTAATTTCACCTAAATGCTGTAGCATTATTAGCTAATGAACCCTAATGGACTGAATTATATTCAGGTACGCATTGAAAATCACTTCTAATGATTTAAGTTACATAAATATGCAGGAAATAATTAAATAAATATAATAAAACAAAATTAGAATTTCCGACGTCTACGTTGTATGGAACGATCCACTGTGCGGCGCGCGGCGCGTTCGAGGAGATTTTTTATTTGTAAATGTGTTACTTAATAATATTGCTATGTGTGTCTTATGATTAAATGGTTTACCTATATTATAAATGTGAAAGTTTGGATGTGAGTTTGTGAATTTGTGAGAATGTTTGTTACTCAATCACGCAAAATCCACTGGACAGATTTCCATGAAATTTGATATACGGTTAGAAAAATACCGGGAATAGTACATAGGTGCTTTGTTCTTTTATGCCGACATTTCCACGGGAGCGAAGCCCCGGGTCGCGGCTAGTCCTAATCCTTACTATCCTAATCCTAACTAATCCTAACTAATATTATAAATGCGAAAGTGAGTTTGTTGGTTTGTTTGTTTGTTTGTTTATTTGTTTGTTTGTTACCTCTTCACGCTTTATCTACTGGACCAATCTTCCACAAATTTTGCATACACATAATTAGAAGTACGTAAGTAGTCAGAAGTACTAAGATGGACATAGGTTACCTTTCATCCCTGGAAAAAGCGCTGTTCCCGTGGGAAATTCACGCGGGCCAAGCCGCGGGCAAAAGCTAGTTTATTATATCTTTGAACAGTAGCTACGCTTATCCTTGTTTAATAGGCTGCTGATATCTCAGATCAGTACCTAGTAACGGAATAAATGATAATAAACTGAAAGCCCACTTTCATTAGATAGATTTTAGTGTTACATTATGTGTATTATTTTACTTGAAAACTCTCAGCATCAAAAACCTCTAACAACCATAATCGATTCAAGAAATTAATAGTTCCATTGGAGGAAATTAATTCTATTCTAGCAACACCATCTGGCATTTATTTTATGTAAGCAACACTTACGAGTAGAAGGAAAATGGGCTGTTGTTCTCACGCTCCGCTAAAAAGATAGTATGGCCTTAAATTAATAGCTGGATATTTTTCAATCCTTATCCTCTATGTGTTTTCGTGTTTGATTAATGGCAACATTGGTTTTAGTATCAGCTCCTGAAGCCAGCACATTATGGGAATGTTCTATCATATTTTTTTTACATTTTATCAAGCTATTTATCTAGGAACTATAAGATATAAAAAGAAAAATTATGACTAGGTATATTTCAAGGTATATTTCTAGGTAGTTTTCAAGGTATTATATGCTTTAGAGATTATGAGACAATTACGCAGTTTAGAGATTGTGCAATGCGAGAAATGACTAGTTTCGCAAGAAAATGGCACATTTCCAAATATGAGGGAAAAAAGATAAATAAATAATCAGTTTTTATTATCAAAATTTTACCTAAAATCTTTTGTTGATTGAATTCTGACGTTGAAGTCAAAATTCCACGCGCGTAGTACATTGTGGGCAAATAATGAAGTTTCATCGGATCGGATATCAGCAAATTACATTCCTCTCTCTCTCTCTCTCTCTCAGCCTAAAGACGTCCACTGCTGGACAAAGGCCTCCCCAAGGATTTATCCATGGGGGGGTTTTGCCGTAATTACATTCCTACGTTACTATTATTCTTGGGGTTTCCTTCACCAATATTGCCGACATTCCTCGTCGTTTTATTAAGTTCCTAAACCAGGAAATTCAGTGAGCTATGACAAATGAAAAAGATATATCACAGGAAAACGACGTCGACAAATATAGTCCGAAAAGTGACACTTGTATTTCGACAAAGATGCTTCTACAGTAGGTATCGTAACATTAATACTTATTATTATGTCAAGTGTCTTAATTACACTTATTATTTATAATAGGGGATTTTTATTTGCTTTTTTATAGTGTAGGGCATGCAGTATCTAGCAGATGGAGATTCTAGAGCTGATGGAGATATTTCTATATTGTGTACCTACTTTTTTAGAAGTCCATAAGTACCTAGCTAGATGAATAATTGTAGTTATCTTAGTATAAAAGTCGAATGGTAATTTAAACTGACGTTAAAAAACAGTATCCGTTATAAATCATGTAGGTAAATATACCTTTGCATACGACGCGACGTGTCAATGTGATGAATCAGTGCACTAATCAGACATTCAGTATACAGCCGTCGACATGTACATCGGTTCAATAGTTATTGATCAAGTTGTCAACTCAGAGGATTTGCACGCACAGTGCACTGCACAGTAGAGCGAGTGGTACATACTTATAGTAACTTAGTATAATTAGTATATTTCATTTATGTTTATTGCGCGTCTTAGTTATTCCCAAAAATAAAATAGTAGTATATGCATAGATGCATTGTCTACTATTTTACTTTTAGGATAACGTGTACATCTTTATACAATACGAACCTTGCAATAAATAACAAAAAAAAAATTGTTTTATTAATTTTTTGCAATATTATATTTATTTATTTTTTGTTATATTAATTTTCTGGGAAAATATAACAACATAAAAACAAATGTGTTGAAAAAAATTCCATAGATTCTCTTCATTGAAAAGGACTCTGCAGTGCGGGGACAAGAAAATGAAAATTAAGGAATGTAGGTAAAACCTTGGTTTGTAAATGTATTTTTCGGACATTTAAGACAAATATGGGCATACTACCTACCTATTTATGTAAAGGTTTAAAACAATGATCAAAGTTGCCAGTTAAGTGTAACACGCAGTCAATCGCTGTATAGTTCACACCTTAATTTGTAAGCAAATTAATTGATGTGGAAAAACTTTACCCATTGTATCACAAGTATTTTAGTGCCGCCCCGTGATGTTTTCACTTGGTAGACAGGTTGCACCGTAGTTATTTACGATTCATTACTTAATTTTTTGTAAAGTAATTTGTATTTTTTTTACTTTCCAGTACAAAAGGACGTCTTTTAGCATGAAAAGCAAAAAAAAAAATAGAGCGAAGCTCTACAGTAGTGACATATAATGTGAATCTAACTCTATCACCACGCGCGCTCATTGATCAAATCAAGTAGCATGCTCTTTCCCTGCTTCCTGTTACACACACACTAATATACGATATTACTTCCACTACAGGAAAAAGAGAGGAAAAATGTAACACTTCAAAATGTAGCGCATACCCATCCTAAAGATACAGTCTACAAGTACCTTTATTATTTTTATGTAAGTTAGTGCTTAACTTATTTAAAAATAATAATTTAATCGACAAACAAATTAAATAAGAACGTATTATTTTAATGAGTTTTGAATTACGATATTAGGTAATTTTGTTTTCGCTATTAGGCCGAAACCGTAATATGTAAGCCTAATACCGCAAACCTCATTTCATAGTTAGTATAGGTACATACTTTTGCTTTTTGACGTGAAACGTCTTTAAAATCAGCGCCATACGGGTACCATGCCAGGATTTCAGACCGTAACGAAATGGGATATATCGTCTCACCTTAATAACTTCAAAACTATTAGTCTTAGAAACATGAATCTAGTATCATTATTTAGCTTATATAGTCAGTTTGGTGTTAAGACCTTGAGATAAGGTTGGAGCCCTACGGAAGGGGCGGGGGAGCCGCCGCGTAAAATTACGAAAAACGCCGTTTTGAAAATTTCAAATTAGTATTACTCAGGACTCATTAGTGATAGAGCGATGATTCTTTCTTTTACTTATAGATATTATTGAGAACTATTGATTAAAATAAAAATAAAAGTAATTTGAATAATATTTGTACTTCAAAATAACCAAAAAAAAAAAAAAAAAAAAATTACGTTTTGAGCCACAGCCCGAGCAAAACCCAGGATGAAATATAAGTCACATCTATCATCGAAAAGAGGAGGTTCTAGGCTACACACTGGTATACTAATATCCAATATCGGTCGAGCGAAGCAGATTTGGCAGCGTTTTAACACTATCAAGACGAAACGGAATTTACTTCTCTTTCAGGGAAAGTAACCTTAATCCTGAAGACATCAAATTTTTCTTTAAAGAAGCATTCCTTTATTTAAAAAA
>CM031572.1:11645512-11829581 GCA_018467065.1 Ephestia elutella
CAAACAGCAGACAAAAAAAATTGAAAAAAAAAATTTGCTTTCTATTATTCTTTTTAGGAGGTGTCCCTCTATCAATTTCTAGTCAAAAATACAAAATGTACAGACAAAATATTATTTCTACTGTCTTATTATATGTATAGATTAATAACATCGTCTAGAGATTCAGTCTCTATTTAGGTATTCTCACGGGAATCAGCGTGATATATTATGTATAACACGCTTAATTCCCGTATATTACAGTATATGTACCTAATGTAAATAAGACAGCAAAATCTGATCTGAATAGTTCTTGGATTAGATTGTAATATAACTTTAATAGATGATGGAATATTCTACGCTAAATTTAATACTAGCTATTGCCATAGTGTGTGCAACACCCGTTATATCAGTCTGGATAATATCCAATATCAGGCACTTTACATTTCAGCTCTGCTTCCCATCCAGGCCAGATTTTGAAAGGTTAGCAACAATAACTAACAATAATCTGCCACCTGAAAATCTTATGAAATTGGACGTTTATTGTTACACTAAGTACATAGTTTATTGGCAACTTTGTTAAATGGGTAATAGGATATTTTTTTTAAATTCAAAAATTAAATATATGACTTAAATAAGTAACTCTGATGGCTTTAGCTTATACATGGCTTTACTAGACATTACTATACATCCACAGATACAGAGAATACACATAATCAATCATCATTTATCTAGAAAAAACTGTATCTAATCGAGTTATACCGTCAATTTAAAGACATCGCAAGCGAGAGCTGATAACTCCATAAACTACTGCACTATAAGTAATATTTATCAGGTCATTTGCATCGAAAATTCCAATTCATACAATAATGGACTTGTAACAAAATCTTACGCCAAACTTACATAGGAAAAAAGGCTTCCCTTGTTCTGTTGATGGAAACTGACACCTTTGACTGGGGTCGACACACACACAATTTTCTTTGATTGAATATAACTTCTCATTCTTTTTTTTTGTATCGAGTTGTTCTATTTATTTATACTTGTATAAAGGCTCGTTTATATACGGTTGAAGTTTTCTGGCAATGCTGAGTTTAAATAATGAGCGATTTTTCTGACAGCTAAAGTTATTAAGAAAAAAAAATCAGCAGCATAAAAAGTCTCAACAGATGGCGTTTTTTTGAAAGCCGAGTCGTAATAGTAATGGCTGTACCTATATTGTTGCGCTTTTTATTGTCAGCCAGAGGTAGAAAAAAAAATCATTTTTATGTAGTTTGACAGTTGCACAAATTACAATATTGATACTTTTTTTAGATTTTTTTTAATGCCAATACCGTGCATTTTTGCTTTTTTGAATGGTCTCGCCTTTTACTAAAGCGCCACCTATGGAATTCATCTGGAACAATTTTTTTTTATTTGGGTCTCGAAAAATCCCTCTATTGAAACCATAGACATAGAATAAAAATGTTTTTTTATTTATGATTAGGAAACTGGTGGCCCGTTAACACTCTTATCCGCCATATTGAAGAACATTTTAAATTAAATAAATAAATTTTTAAACAGTTATGCAGTTCTATGATTTATAAGCAAGGATATTATATTTTATATTATATTTATGTTAAGATATAGATAAACATGTACACGACATTAAGTCACATGTTGCAATCCTTTATTTTTTGGTGCAATAAAGTATTTAAACTTACAACTAAATACATTTTTTATATCCCAGAAAATGATTTTTTATTTATTTTTATCTAAAACTTTATTGTACAAAATTACGAATTAAAAAATGGTGGACTTAACGCTATATGGTATTCTCTACCAGTTAACCAGTTAAAGTTAAAATAAAAGTACCTGCCCCTCCCCGCAATATGGCACCCCCCGCACTTCTCCCCCGTTCTTGTGTGGTTGTGGGACGTTCGACTATAAAAGCGCACACATTGACGTATTACTGACGCATTGTTCACGGATATACAGTTTTATTTGTAGAAGTAGTAGGTATATTTGACGCGGCCGTTTCTATGAAGCGCCCGCCGCTGTGCAATAGCACAGGGCGGGCACGTCTTCATAGAAATTGGCCTATTTGGCCTAATGAGGCCAAACTTTTATCAGCAAATGTATCAGATACCCCATGATAATAGGCTACAGTGGTATGACATTTCAAACATACATACAATAGAATCACGTCTTTATCCCTTACGGGGTAGACAGATAGTACCTCTGAATATCACAGCCTTACACATGCAAGAGGCATCAAAACAATTTATCAACTAGTGTAGCGTTACACCGCTACAAAGTCAAGTCTTTTTTAGTTTGTGGATTCTATTTCTACGCAAACTTTTTTCTTTGTTCTTTCTCTTCTATGATAAGGTTTTTTGAAATTTCAAAATTCTGGTGGTTCGATTTTTTTTGACTTACTGATCAAATACAATTTGGGGTAAAAATGGAGATTTTTGAGAGTTGATTTTTCTTTTTATTCTTCTTGTTGTTTTGTGCTTTATATTATTCTTCACATACAAGTATCGGATCTCTAGCCATGAAGTTTATGGTAAAAAAAACTTCCAGGGTGGGGAATGCTACAATAGAGGCTTTCCCAACGACATCTATTTTGGATATCAAACGACAGATTTCTTCACATCTGAAGATTCTAAATTGAAGATCAAAAAGTTGACTGATCAGACCGTTCAGGGGTTATCCTATTAAAAATGCGGGACAGAAGTTGAATCTAGTTGTCAAAAAAAACCAGAAGGATTATTAATGGAAGTGGCACTGGAAATATTTTCATGTATGTATTGTATGGATTGTTTATTAGACGAGAGTGGGCAACGCTCGGCCTGCACCTGGATATTCGTGCAGCGTGTTGTAAATCAGGTTGTGGACCAAGATGTGGGACTCAGCCGGGTTGAACGCGCTCCGAAATCTTCAGTCGCGGCAAAAAGTCGGCCTGCACATATATGTAGGAATGAGTCACAGAGCGACGAAATGTTTAGTTTGTAACCGTGGCGCCTGTGGTTCTTTTAAGATAGACTTTTTAAACATATTGTGATAACTATTTCCTCTAAATTCTAAAGGCCCCCTTTTGTCGGGATAATTTTTGTTTCGGTTTTGATTTGGAATTTTTATACATCATTTCATCCATTTCTTTCACTCATTTAATTTTCTTTTAAAATAACAAGCAAATTCATGTATTTCTTATTTTACCTGTTAATATTCCTTTCCTGTTGTTAACTTTCCTTACTTTTATTTTTATTTCTTTAGTGTGTCCGGATAATTTTTTGTTAAAGGACATTGGTCAATTTTTTTAGTTCAAAAAATTATACTCGTGTTTTAAGCAGTGATTCTTTTTATTTTGAAACCCAAGTTTCACTGCAAAAATGGCGCCCGATTTGCTGAAAGAATCCTGGTTTTTACCCGTTTTTTACCTGTTTTTCCCTGTTTTTTTTTTTTTTTTATTACTTTTCTTGAATTATTTTTTTGTTTTTGTGGGACGGTGACCGGTTTACCGGTCGCGGTTTTCCATCCTGTGATTTTCTGTTTTAGCCTGCCGAAGCTGCCCGACGATTCTCCTTACTGTGGATTATTCACATTTAATTGATGGCTTTAGAGTCGGAGGTTATATTGCGGTACAGTGTTGCATCGGGTTGCTCTGGTTCTTGCATTAAATTGGCAACTGCTTACACCCCGAATTTTAAATGTACGGTCGCAGTTGTCGATGATTCTGCAGCGTGTTGAAAATCAGGTTGTGGACCAAGATGTGGGACTCAGCCGGGTTGAACGCGCTTCGAATCTTCAGACGCTTCGTTAGGTATACTCGTATGACCAAGTCTCTGTTTCATAGGGATAGCAATAAGGTTTGGTATTTCGTTTAGTTTTTAGGTTAGCATTTGGTTGCGTTTTGCTGTTTGTTGGTTTTGTGTAGGTATCTTGTCCGGATTTTGTTTTAGTTGTTCGGTTGTTATGTTTATTGGTTGTTTGTTGTGGTTTGTTTGTTTGTTTTGTTGGTTTGTTTGTTTTGCTTTGTTGTTTTTTTTGTTTGGTAGGGAGATGCTGTAGCGTTACACCGCTACAAAGTCAAGTCTTTTTAGTTTGTGATTCTATTTCTACGCAAACTTTTTTCTTTGTTCTTTCTCTATGATAAGGTTTTTGAAATTAAAATTCTGGTGGTTCGATTTTTTTGACTTACTGTCAATTGGGGTAAAAAAATGGAGATTTTTTAGAGAGTTGATTTTTCTTTTTATTCTTCTTGTTGTTTTGTGCTTTTATTATTCTTCACATACAAGTATCGATCTCTAGCAATGAAGTTTATGGTAAAAAACTTCAGGGTGGGAATGCACAATAGAGGCTTTCCCAACGACATCTATTTTGGATATCAAACGACAGATTTCTTCACATCTGAAGATTCTAATTGAAGATCAAAAGTTGACGATCAGACCGTTCAGGGGTATCCTATTAAAAATGGGACGAAGTTGAATCTAGTTGTCAAAAAAAACCAGAAGGATTATATGAAGTGGCACTGAAATATTTCATGTATGTATTGTATGGATTGTTTATTAGACGAGAGTGGGCAACGTCGGCCTGCACCTGGATATTCGTCAGCGTGTTGTAAATCAGGTTGTGGACCAAGATGTGGGACTCAGCCGGGTTGAACGCGCTCCGAAATCTTCAGTCGCGGCAAAGTCGGCCTGCACATGAGAATGAGTCACAGAGCGACGAAATGTTTAGTTTGTAACCGTGGCGCCTGTGGTTCTTTTAAGATAGACTTTTTAAACATATTGTGATAACTATTTCCTCTAAATTCTAAAGGCCCCCCTTTTGTCGGGATAATTTTTGTTTCGGTTTTGATTTGGAATTTTTTATACATCATTTCATCCATTTCTTTCACTCATTTAATTTTTCTTTTAAAATAACAAGCAAATTCATGTATTTCTTATTTTACCTGTTAATATTCCTTTCCTGTTGTTAACTTTCCTTACTTTTATTTTTATTTCTTTAGTGTGTCCGGATAATTTTTTGTTAAAGGACATTGGTCAATTTTTTTTAGTTCAAAAAATTATACTCGTGTTTTAAGCAGTGATTCTTTTGTTTTGAAACCCAAGTTTCACTGCACTAGATACTAAAGCTCATGAAATTATGCTACATCAATAAATATTTGGGTTGACTGTGTGCGTCAACACATCCCTCTTGCTCCAATGCGTATAAACATTTATTGGATCCAATTGTTTCCACACACTTCCTTATCTTATTGAATAAGTGAAGACATGACATATAGCGCTGGAGGCCCTCTACTGTTTACCCTTCTAAAGGATTTAAGGGTACGTGGTTATATAGGGTGTTTCATTACAGACGATGCAAATTATAAGATGCAGTACGACAATATAAATAATTTAGTAGTTTTAATATTTAAATTTAGATTTCTTAGTTAATTTAATGTAATGTGAATTTATATTTTGTTCTGTAATAAATTTGAAAAATAATGAACTTAACAACTAAACTTAACTTAGCAACGAAATAAGATACCTAATATGTGCGTGAACAGACAACATTACAGATAAAATAATTCTAGTATGACGAGAAGATTCATTAATGAATCTTATAGGTATTTAGTGCATTTTCTTTTTTTTTTAATGTTTAGTGGTTTTCATGATAAATTTATGTCGTCAAGCTGAGTTGACTCTCTGCTGTCTGTACTCTGTGCCTCTGCTTTTATGACGTCTAGCTGAATTATCTTTCAGCGAAAAGGTTATTCTGATAAGGACCCACTTGTCATTCTAATATTAAGCCTACCCACCCACCATTAAGACTCTCTATATAATCTATATTCTTCCAATAACATTACAGTCCAGTGGGAGATACAATTCACTTTTCAAGAGGCTCTCGATTCAATTTTGTTTGTAGATAATACTCCACTTTAAATAGAATTCCTTTGTACCACTTACTTATGAAACTTGCGGGCACTTGAAACTTCATCCTGTATACATTTAGTGCTTGTTCACGTAGACTCGCGGGCGCGGGGGCGGGCGCGGACGCGAAATATCAAACATGTGATGACTATTCAAGTGTTCACGTACAAACCGCACGTGCGGGCAAAGTAGCGGGCAAGCAAGCGACTGTCGCGCGCTGCGCGCTCGCGACAATATTAAACGCTTGAGGTTTGTGTGCGTGTTCACGTCGAACTGGCGACTGAGCGCGCGATTTACTCGCGACGTCAGGTAAGATCAACCAGTTTGAACTTGTCGCTTGAATCGATAGCACGTTTTCATCGTGTCGTTCAATACAGAAGAGTTTATTTATGCTGTTCTTGCTAGAACTCCGATTTGGCATCCTGGTATATCCAAAAAATCTTGAAGAGTTTGTCTCAAAATGGTTTATAAAGTATGAAATTCACCATACCGTTCTCTTTCTTTATTAATTGAGTGCACACCAATTCTAAATATTTAGCATCTCCTACTTTAGGTATGAAATTTCAATTTTCAATTAAAAAAAAAGATCGTCGTCCATTTTTTCGACCCCAGACAACACGTCACACCGCGCAATCGCCTGGCGGTTGACGTGAACACGAGCTCGCCACGTCTCCGCGCCCGCACCGGCCCCCGCGCCCGCGCGATCCTACGTGAACAAGCACTTAGGATTGCGGTTGGAGTACACTAAGTAGTCAATCAAGCATAACAGTTAGACCTACGCAGCGTCTTATTGCCATGAATTAGAGTTCATTTTGGCATCGATATCAATCATGATCCTGTTTGTTCAACTGCATATTAATAACGGTACAAGCTATTACGTGAATGATCAATGTTAAGTACAAGGAAGCGCCTATTGTGATGAGTTATTAACTGTAATCTGCCACTTTGTATTGCATTCTCGGCAATGATTTGTGGTTTCTATAACCATTTGTAGTTTGAAGCGATAGTGGTCAAGTGGTTAAGACACCTGTGTTACCTACCTGTGGTCAAAAGTTCCTATGTTCAAAATTACTATTCGTACCTCATTAGTCGTCACGCGTCACGCCCGGCAGAAGTAAAACAAATGAGCATCATGGCACGACGCATCATGCCATTTTCCGTCACGGCATTCAAGTCGATTTTACTGCAAAGCCACGCCAATAAAAAAAATATGTTACCATTCGTTTTACATTAAAAAAATACGTTAATATTTTTTCACTAACTTTATGGTAAAAAAATAATTTGGCGCTACGCCATGGTGCTACGTCGTAGCGCGTGCTACGAGCGTGCTACAACAACAGTAAACAAAGCTACGCTGTTCAATGCAGCTTTTGCCAGTGGCTTTTTCGCGTGAATGTGATTTTTCACCACTTTTATCCCCTTTTCCTTGCCTATTGCTCACCCGTAATGAAGAACCCGTCTGCAAAAGTTCAAGTTTCTACGTTAATATTTTGTTCGCCAGTTAGATGTCAGACTACGTCGATATCTTAGTCAATTAGATTAAAAAAAATAAAGCAATTTCAGTCCCGAAAAGAATGAAAGAGTGAATTAAAGAGAGGAAAAAACAAAGTTGCAGCTGCTGGAGTCACACAGGGATTAAAATTTGCATTCGAGATGAAAAAGAGACACAGTCGGTAAAATTATAGGAGATGCTTTATTTGTTGACCGAGCGAGCGAAGCGAGCGAGGGCTATAATTCAAGTTGGGGCGAAAACACATTGTTTGTATGTATGTATGTATGTATGTATGTATGTTTGTTCCGCGATAACTCTCGAACCGTTGAATTAATTTCGATGATATTAAGAATACGTGTAGCAACTATCCATAGAATTTTTAAGTTCGTTGCGCAACAAAATCGGTTCAGCCGTTTTAGAGAAATACGCATTTTTATGAAAATAAATATTGCTCTATAACTTTTGAACCGTTATTCAGATTGGGATGAAACTTCACAAATCACGAGATATTATCACTATTTTTTTCAGGTATATTGTATATCAAAATTGTTTCACCAGTTTTAGAGATATCGAGTTAAAACCTGAATCGTTCATTTTCGTATCAGCGACATCTAGTGACATTTTTGTACATGTTCTTATGTTCCGTGATAATTATCAAAACGTTGAATTAATTTCGTTGATATTAGGAATGCGTGTAGAAAGTATTCCTAGAATTTTTAAGTTCTTTACGCATCTTTTATTACAGATATATTGAGTTAAAACATGAATCGTTCATTTTCGTATCAGCGACATCTAGTGACATTTTTAACATTTATTTATTTTCCACGATAACTTATCAAAACGTTAAATTAATTTCGTGGAATGCGTGTAGCAAGTATTTTGCCCGCGACTTCGCCCGCGTGAATTTCCCACGGGAACAGTGCTTTTTCCCAGGATGAAAGGTACGGTGGGCCACATAGAAAAACTGAGACCGCTGCACCTGAAATACGATCCACTATAGAAGATTGGTTCAATAGATAAAGCGTGAAGAGGTAACAAACAAACAAACTCGCTTTCGCATTTATAATATTCGTTAGTATTGGATTAGGATACAGTATCACGACATTTTCCCTTACGGGGTAGATTCATCTAGCCGTTATACGTAGGTATTTTAGTAAAAATAAATATTTCTCTATAATTTTGTAACCGGTAAAGAGATTTGGATGAAACTTAACATTTTATTGAGATGAGTATTGCTATATTTCTCATTTATATTGAACTAGCTTTCGCCCGCGGCTTTGCCCGCGTAAATTTTCCACGGGAACCATGCCTTTTCCCGGGATGAAAGGTAAGCTATGTCCTTCTCCGTACTTCTAACTATGTGTATGCGAAATTTCAGGAAGATTGGTTTAGTAGATAAAGCGTGAAGAGGTAACAAACAAACAAACAAACAAACAAACTCACTTTCCCGTTTATAATAATAGTTAGTTAGTAGTTATTAGTAGACTAGCTGTTGCCCGCGGCTTCGCCCGCGTGACTTTGGCTTAGATGAAAACAGTCTTTTTGTATTCCCATCTGTTTTCTGTGTTCCAATCTTCGATTTTTATACGTCTACAGAAAATGCTCATCAGATTAACCAAGTTTTGCTAAGGCGCCATTTCCGTATATGTTATAGTGTAGCTGGTCTCTTGAAGTTATTCATCAGATGTTCCAGATCTTCAATTTTTATACGTCAGCAGAAAATGCTCATCAGGTCGAACGGTTTTTGCTAAGGCGCCATTTCCATATATGTTATAGTGTAGCTGGTCTCTTGGAGCTTTTCATTAGATGTTCCAGATCTTCAATATTTATACGTCAGTAGAAAATGCTCATCAGGTTGACCGACTTTTGTTAAGGCACCATTTCCATATTTCTAATAGTATAGCTGTTCTGTTTAGGTTCTTCATCAGGTGTCCCAGTTTTCAAAATGAATTATAGCCTATATGTTGCCCAGGCTTAATAGCTATACAACAAAAAAAGTTTCATTCAAATCCGTCCAGTAGTTTTTGCGTGAAACGCGTACATACATACAGACAGACAGACAGACAGACAAGAAATTCCTAAAAAATATTTTTGCTTTCTATTATTCTTTTTAGGTGTCCCTCTATCCATTTCAATCAAAAATACTAAATATACAGACAAAATATTTTTACTGTTTTATTATATGTATAGATTAGGATATCAAAATTTTTGAAACAGTTTCCGTGATATTCAGCTGAAACCTGAAACGTGACGAAAAATTACTGTAATGATTTCAAAAACAGTTATATTCTCCTTAGATGAAGCTCGGGGATGTATACTCGATTATAAATCACTTACTTTGGATAAAGTAGTCGTGGACATTGGGGTAAAAGAGTTGGCAGCCGGATGTACATACGTAGCTCTTTCGAGATCAAAACGGTTTACAGATATTATATTTGATCCAGGTTTTGATTATATCTGCTTGGAAAAAATTAAAAATGAAGTTGTTGCAGCTCAGAATAGATGAAGAAAAAGGTTGGAAAATCTGTTCTCCTCAACCGCGCAATAACTGAATAATGTAATGCGTTGCGCCTTACATTTTTGTTTTAACAGAATCCCGTATTTTACTGAAAATTCTAATTGGTTCAGTAAATTTACGTTCTGATACTTTTAATAAATAACAACCGCGAGGTCTACGTTCGCGGCGAACCACTAGTTATTTTAGTTTCTACTGTATATTGTACATTACATGTAGAAATCAGAATTATTATTAAAGAAGTCACGTCACGGCACTCATATCTCTGGGAAATTAGCTTGGGTACCTTTTCCTAGATAAATCTGTCTAGGTATTATTATGCACAAATATCTTTTCCAATATGTCTGGGGTGAATCCAGATATTTCAGTATTTCAGATTCAATAACCAAGTTTTAAAGTTACATAAGTGTGATTTCAATAGTATTAACTTTTATTGTATTTTTTTATGAGAAGTGAAGTGACTACTGCTTTATTTAATTATCAAGCAAAACTTCTAGGTAACGCATTAGTACTGAAATATAAAGGTCAACTGGCCCTATAAAATCAAAAGATTCGGTCTGTTAAAGGTCAGACAAGCCAGACGAACAATACAGGCATATTAATAGAATTCCGTTTGTACTCTTGGTACAGAAATCGTATACATTTTCGCAGCAATAGAATTTCGTATTAGCATTCTTTCTTTAGGGGTCACAAACGCTGAATTTCCTCTTGAACTTCCACACAGAAATAGAAATATATAAACTATTAGTTGCGCCTCGGAGCACCTCTTTCGTGAAAAAATATTACCGTTTGTGCTATTGTTTACGAATGTATTAATCTTCTGCTTTTTACATTCACATCAAAACTATTAGCCGGATTGAAATAATACATTTTTTATTGGATTTCATCTGATGATGGTTCTGTTTAATCAAACATGAGAAAACCGATGGAGTTTTTTTTTTTTTTTTATAACATAGGGTGGGGCGGCAAACGAGCAAGCGGGTCACCTGATGGTAAGTAATCTCCGCTGCCCATGGACAACCACAACACATGGAGTTGCGTCGTTTTATTACAGAGTTCCTTTGGCCATCATCATCAGATCAGCTTCATGTCTTAATAATGTTGCATTTTCATTCAATTTACATAGGTATGCATGTAAAATATTAGCTACATCGAAAATGTAGGTAATTTAACTTGCAATATTTGATTACACGCAAACACTCTTGACGGTGTCAGTCTGTTTATAATATAAATAAATAAATACATTATACGGACAAATCACACAGATTGAGTTAGCCCCAAAGTAAGTTCAAGACTTGTGTTATAAAATACTAACTCAACGATAATATTTTTTTTAACAAATAGGTATATATCCATAGATAAACATCCAAGACCCAGGTTAATGTGAAAAAGATAATTTTCTAACTTGACCCGACCGGGGATCGAACCTAGGACGTGGTGTGGCAGTCCGGCGCGATGACCGTTGGAGCCACGGGGGTCGTCAACTCAATACAACAAGTCAATATGAAACGAAATAAAAGCATGGAAACTATTTGCTTTGTAAAACGATATTCAATCGCAATATTCCAGCTACCGAACGGGAGTTTATGTTTTTCAGTTAGTTTATGTCTCAGCCGCAATCACGTAACAAAGATATACAGGGCAAACTCATAATATTGGGAAAAACTAGTATCGTAATGGGCAATCGTGGGAAAAGAATGGGGAACGTGCTACAAGCTCCGATGCCGTAAATATCAGGACGGAAATAAGCGTTTGGCGGGAAACCAAATTGTATTAGGCGTATCGTAGGGATCTACAGAAATACGATCGGAGGCAACTTCGCACATGTTTTCGTTAAACTTTTTCTACTCATCATTAATTTATTGCTTTTTTCCAGATTTTAAAAGGTAACATATCAATTTTCTTCGAGTGACCTTTGACTTTAAGCCGTATTATAGGCATACAATGAGATAAGTAATAAAATCTTCAAAGCGATCAAAATATGTATAGCTATTTAATATTATTGGTTTACAATATTCAGGATTAACAAGTATTTCCCATAGATATAAAAAAATAAAAACTATCTAATATAGTTACTTTTGATAGACTTACAAAAAAAAAGTCTTTATCTTATTTTCAGAACATAAAGAAAAATAAACTTGCCCCAAAATTGGGTCACCAGAACCCCAAAAACGTAAATATCTATATAAAGACGAAAAACACTTCGCAATAATTGATGAGATTGGGTCACGTAGATCCGATCGCCATCAAAGTTTAGAGTTTAGAAAGGCAAGTTTCGTTGCAAATGACCACAATCGTTCAATTTTACGTCGTTCTGTTCAAATAATGGAAAAACTTTCCTAATAAAGTCTATCGGAGAATGTTCGGCGAATTCACAGCATAGCAATAATATATTTAGCGAAAGAATGTTGTACCTACAGTTTATTATAAAATATTGGTTGATAAAAAAAAACAGTGATCATATTATAATTACATAAACCTTTGCGCTCATTTTTTGTATTTACTTTTGTCTCTACTTTGTATGTTCTTTCTGTAAATGGTGCAATAAAGTTTTGATCTATCTATCTATCTATCTTTAAGGCTGTTGAAGCTGGGTTAAAGCATAAACATCGCAAATACATAGTTTGGATGACAAAACATAGTAATGCTTATATATAATTAATTAATGAGTATATTGGTGACTACTGCATGAATTATCGAGGTATTTAGGTAATATTTAAAATTTATTACGACAAATTCTATATAAACTAAATAAAACTTAAAGCAAAAAATATGTATTGGAAAAAGGATTTGAAATATTTTTAAATATTTTAAAAATTTCATCGTGATATATTTAACTGGATTTGTAATCGTTTTTTCTGTAAAGCTTTTTCAACAAAGTATTAAGGGAATTACTTATATGTCGGTTTTATTTTTTATGTGCAGATATTTAAATCGCAGGGTTTTTAAATTTTGGATATTTAACATTGACAATAATAATGTAATTTTTTTATATGTATGATATTTGAGATAATAATTATAATCATTATCTCAATTACCATACAATTATTATTATTTTGTAATAATTAGTTATTCATTTTTAATTTTTAGTATTTAAAAATTAGCTTGTATCTATTGTATTTACCAAACTGACTTAAACTTTATCTAAAGTTTAAGTCAGTTTAATAATATTTATATTATAAATAGATGAATGTTGTTAATTTATTATTTACTAGCTGTCGCCCGCGGCTTTGCCCGCGTGAGTTTCGCTAGGATGAAAAAAATATCTTGGAGCTTTTCATCAGATGTTCCAGATCTTCAATTTTTAAACGTCAGCAGAAAATGCTCATCAGGTTGAACGACTTTTAATAAGGCGCCATTTCCATATACGTTATAGTGTAGCTGGTCTCTTGCAGTTCTTCATCAGATGTTCCAGATCTTCACTTTTTATACGTCATCAGAAAATGCTCATCAGGTTGAACAATTTTTGTTAAGGCACCATTTCCATATTTCTTATAGTTTAGCTGTTCTGTTATGGTTCTTCATCAGGTGTTCCAGTTTTCAAAATCAATTATAGCCTATATGTTGCCCAGGCTTAATAGCTATACAACAAAAAAAGTTTCATTCAAATCCGTTCAGTAGTTTTTGCGTGAAACGCGTACATACATACAGACAGACAGACAGACAAGAAATTCCAAAAAATGTTTTTTGCTTTCTATTATTCTTTTTAAGTGTCCCTCTATCCATTTCAGTCAAAAATACTAAATGTACAGACAAAATATTTTTACTGTTTTATTATATGTATAGATTTGAATTCTGAGATCTCTCCCTCAGATGAGGGAGAGGTCCTAGAATTCGAAAAAAGGCTGAGGACTTTGTTTCAAACTGACAAACATAGGCTTCTATGGAGAAGTCAGTTTGCTAGATTGTGCAAAAATTGATTGAGTTCTATCTATCTGGAAATAGTTAGCAAATCGTGGTATTAACAAATCAGTCTGTGTAGTAGTTTTGCCGTGGTAAAACCAGGCATTAATTTGCTGCCGTGATGAGGGTCCGAGATTGGAACGCTTTGAAATCCTAGGCGTGTAATTTCCTTTGATGGAAAATAACTGTTTAAATTTTACTTTTGACGACTGCTACTCGGAATGGATTGTGTTTGTGATGAGAATTTGAATGTTTCAGACAATTCGAAACTTGTTTCTCAACTTTAATCCTAGGTAGGACGAGAAATGATTCATTTGTATTTATTTTCTCTATGTATGTATTGACCTCTTCATGTGTGTAACTAATGGTAACAGGAAAAGTTTAACATAATATTAATATTATCATATTTATTTGTTCTATATAAAGGCGTTTCGCCTTTATGTCAGAAATAAATATTTAGCAAAATGTAACTCTTGAATTACTTTACAAATATTCAGATAAATGATCGTTCGTCATAATCGAAAAATGAGTTTTCCAAGTTTCACTTAACTTGATTGCCTGATAACGTCAAAAAGGCGAGTTTCAAAATCTCTTTCAAGGCATCAACACCGCAGGAACTGTGAAAAACATCAAAAAGTTAATTGAATAGCTCTCCTCCACGGCTCCCACAGTTTGGCTTCACGCAAATTTCGTTCGACTCGATCACATTAACACGGACTTAGGGCAGTGATCAAAAACATTGGTAACGAGCGAGCTTATCTCGAGTCTGCGCTATAAAAATTGATGAAACCTCCACAAGCACCTCCATCCCCCTTAATGGGGCCGATAATTGAAAACTTCGGTTTAATCTGAGACTCCTGCGTAAATTGAAACGCGCTCAACTTGAAAAAGGTAATTATTTGGTATTTTAAAAAATCAGCGTTATTTTCTGTTTGCACATGTAAAAAAATACTCAAGTCAAAACACTTAATTCCCTTTCATCCTGTATAAAAATGACAACATATAGATCAAGCCGAAATTGGGAAAAATGGGATCAAAGTACTCGATTTTATGTTTGATCGACAAAATGTTTACATAAGCTAAAAAACAAATTAATTTTCACGTTTGCTTAATTACCTTCTCAACAATTTATATGTTCTATTCGATTTAAAAAACGGGTATTTGCGTATTTTAAGCAGCGGCATGTTACATACAAAAATTACAAATTTTAAAAGTACTTTTATGTTAGATACTCTTACATAATATTCAATTTAAATATTTTTTTGTACGTAAAACTTGAAAAATTCAATCAAATCAATCATGTTCAATTTATTCTCATAAGTTTGATGAAAACTTTTTTTTTATAAAAAGAGTTATAACTCTTATTATATAAAAATACACGTTTTGCGCAATCTTGTGTTGAGTAAAAAAAAGAGTCTGCAATAAAAAGTATTATAATTATGAACATAAACTTACAGACGTACCTATATGTCTTTGGTATCCATGGCTGTCACCACCAACGTTTCATAAAAAAGCACAGCTGAGATAGATTACGCTGCAAATGTGTGTTTATATTTTCTGTGCGCCTTTTATTTTGAATGGCTCATAGAGAGCAAAAACATCAGAACAACGCATTAATTCCCAAATACGAACATAAATTGGGATCAGCGCAACACGGTGGTATTTTAAGGTCGTTCCGTGTCCATGTATCACCCGCCTATCGAGGTGAAGGGAATAACAATAGGTTGTTTTGGTGAAAAATGGCAACATTCTGCGTGTCACGGCTGTAAATACTAGATGATGGTGGTCGGGTTCGAATACGTTAACTGGTAGTTCTATTTTAACGTGGTTTGAAAAGAAATTATCTTTCATCTGTTTTATACCGTTTTTGCAAACAAAAAAAACATTTTTGGAGATATACGTTTGGTACGTATATCTCCTTTTTAATTCCAACTAGCATGGGTGAGAATTTCGGGAAATCTTCTCTTAGCCCTCCCTAAAGAAAGCTACGTATGCCAAATTTCAACTTCCTACTTCCTACGCCCAGTAGTTCTGCCTGTGAGTTGTCTGCAAGCCACTGAAACGGAAGAATTTGTATTTTAATATTACTAGGTACAAAAATATTGGGTGTGATATGAAGTAAATTAATTCATCTTTAAATATAAATTTAAATTTTAAAATTACTTTTTTATCAAAGTTAGACATTTCGGCTTAATTACCCAATTCACAACTTAATTCGTAACAATCCACAGAATCTGGGTTCAACCCCATTGGATTATTGCGGTCAACCCATTTGCATAAATGTGTCTTACAGTTGAGTACGATCCTTTTGTATTGGATGTATTTGAATAGCTTTCTGTTTTATCAAAGTTATTAACTGAGTTTTGCGCCTATAAAGATGGGTTTTAATGGGAAAATGAGATATGAGCAATGCCCTTTTAATTAAAAATAAACATAGAAGTTTGTTTCAGTTACCTAATGGACAAAAATTATTTCAATTGTAATATTTTCATCGATTGGTTAGTAAGTATATTAATTAGTCATGCATCACTCCCGTTAAAAATTTAGACAAAATTAGTATTTGTTCTTCTTCAAAAAATTTCCTTTTCTTTAGGTATATAGTGACTAAAACTCAATAACGTTTATTTAGCAGTGAAGCCATACAAAATAATATTCTATATATATATAATAAATAAAGTAAATTAGGTACCCTTGCATTTAAGTTTTATTTTTGATGCCAAAGTTTCTTTTAAAATGAAAATACCTACCTTTATATTGCTTCCATGCTGGTCTGGGAGCGAAGAAAAAACATAGAATGTGCCAGCACATGAGTAGTTAAGTGCCAGGCTGCTTCTCTTCCCGCGCAGATTGTAAAAGTCAATCTAGGGAAAGGACTTTAAACTGGGGATTCCTCCACTCATAGGCGGTGGGCTAGCAACCTGTCACTATACCTGAATCTCCATTCCGTCTTCTTAGCGTGTCAACTCGACGGGTCAAATTTGTGATGACCTGACGCCACAGATACAGCATTATCTGTTGGGTCATACAGGTCTTGTAGTAGGGCACGCTGGGCAAGACAATAAACGTGCCATAGTTTGGGGAGAGGCACCACACAAATAGGCTGTTTCCGAGCCACTTGGACATATTTTCCATTCCATCAGAAAGCCCACTATTCAGCTAAGCATGGCCTTGGAATCTCACGACTCTTGGCTCTGTCTACCCCGTAAGGGATAAAGACGAGATTCTAAATATGTAGGTATGTATTTTAAAAGTACTTAAAATAAAACAATTTCCGACATCCCTAGGGATGAAAGGAAAAGGATCGGTATCCGATTTACCTATATAAAATACTACGGCATGTCACATTTTCCCTGGTTCTTTTAAACAGTGAAATATCATTTGTCCCTCAAACGAGGCCATCTGGGCTCTATTGTTTTGTCTTTTGAAATTTGAAACCTCTTTGTTTTCGCACTCAATTCCTTTTTTATAAATCCCAACTGTATTATATAATACAATGGTATTAGTTTTCCAACATTGATGTTAGGTCTTTTTTATTGCCAATGCTATACTTTAAAAGACTCTGTATCTATGTTTTCATCGACCACCACTTACTTCCAGTGAAGGAAATCATCGTGAGGAAACCTGCACTCTGGTTGATAATTATCAGCTAGTGTGTAAAATAGAGAAGGCAATGCCAAACCACTCCATTAAAATTCGAGAGAGTCGTTATGTGTGTTTCATTCCATATAATGACCACGATACTCATGTCATAAGGAAATATGACAAGACACATAAAGAGAGAGATACTTTGTAAAAGGATATACGTATTCTTGAAATTACCTATTATTTTAATTAATCCTACGACATATATAACAAACTCAAAACTAGGTCTCACTATTATAGTACAAAATATATCCAGCCAAAAGAAGATGATTCAATAAATATTTATTTGAAAGTAGTTATAGTATTTACTTTTTAAAGGTCGGTGCTGTACTACGTACCTGCATCATCAAGTATTCAGGTTGTTTAAATTATGTACCTAGGTAATTTTGAAACCAAATTTGACCACTCTAAATGAAAACCAAAATCAGACATACCCACAGCTTCATGACCATAAAGTTGTAAATTAAACTCATTAGCGACTGCTATGAGACAACAATTGTTAAATCATGATGTTACTTAGCAAAAACCGTTTCTAAAGCAAACACATTAATAAAATCCTGAGTACGGAGTTGACAGTTCTTTTGTTCAAAACATTCGGTCTTTTTGTCACAACCTAATTTGTGGTCTCGGGAATATGGTGTGTAATTTTTCCTCGACTACAATTTATGGACAGGAAGGTATTTTTAATTTTAGTTTAGTTAAAATATCTTAAATAGCTGAAATACTGTAGGTACCCTTTTGGGATTCTTTCAGGGGCATAAAATAAAATAAGTTAGGTCTCATTTGTTGTATTAGATAGATGGATAGACAGAATCTTTATTTGTTATCACTTAATTTTTTTTACACGACTAACCAAAAAAGGAGTGTTATGTTTTCAGGGTTCATGTATGTATGTATGTATGTAATTTCTTTTTTCCACCATAATTCCTAAACGGCTTAACAGATTTTGATGTGAGAGGTATTGTTAGATTCCTTGCATAAGCCTGAATGACATAGGCTATATTGTAAGTTGTCAGTCGTGTTTTTTATTTTTAAATAATTAGCCTGTTTTATACACGTTTATATACGTCACGTGTATAATTTATTATACACTTTTCCCTTAATTTTAAGAAACCTGGCGGTCAAATGGTTAACACAAGGTTATAATAATTTAAACAAGTTAAAAAATATAGGTATTGGCATGTATGTATAGTTACATAACCTACTTACTAGTTATCTCAGTAAAATTAATAAAAACTACATACTTACTTAGTACCGACTTACTATTTGTGTTGTTCAAATAACATACGTTTTCTGTGAGTCAGTAACTATTGTTGGTTTAGATGTTTGAATGATTGTGTCTTTTCGACCTCTACTGATATCGATATTGTCATTAAAAGGATAAGGGCTTCATTTTTATGGGCATTCTGCGTTCAGATATAGACTATATTTCATTTTTATAGGGTCTGTTATTACTTTTGATAAAAATAAAAAATTGTAACCGAAAGCTTTTTACAAACTCATAGCAATACAATTGATACAATAAATAGAGTGGAATTCACCTACTGTGTCTATATGGATGTGATTAATTAAAAAATTGTTCAACTGTTTTTTTATGCGATTTTCATCAAGTGCTTCACGGGAAATTCACTGGACTGAAACCACGGCCAAATGTAAAGTATTAATATTAGGTATATGCTGTGGGTATATGACTTGTTAACAATTTTAAATAGATACTATTTATTTATAGATTTACACAATACTTACCTATTCAAAAATTCAATAACACTGATACCTACTACGACGATATGGAAAATATTTACTTTAAAAATACTTTATTAATAGCTTTCACGAGAAGGTACATTATAATATATTGGCAAAAATGACATACCTGGTGACGTAACTGGCCAATTATATGGAAATTTCATTGACGTGATCGTAATCTGGCCCCAAGTCAGTTGGCTGCTTTCAATGACATCAAGTCGTCCTAAGAGGCATCGATCGGCGGAATTGAACACTAATTATAATCGGGCCGAAACCTAAACTCCCGTATGACAGGTGTCATCAGGTTCAAGCCCATGAAGTTCCGAATTTTTTAAATTTTAAATCTATGCGCGGAAATGTAGTACTTGAACTTTCGGCTTGCCCGTTTAGGGAGTTCCATTGCATCCGTCTTCAATAAATCGATAGTGAAAATGTAAAAAATCGCGATACATCGTTTAATTTATCGATTTATTTAACAAGTTTTGTAAATGTTGGATATAAAAATTATTGCGTTTTATGATTTAAAATATTTAACATTAAAGTATTACAAAAAAAGAAAGAAAAAGGGACAAGAATTCACGCAATCGTATCGAATCGTGACATTAAGTAGATAATATCATTCACAATGAATTTATTATCCATGTTATTGACGATGACAGCGACTCAGACTCAGGTTCAGACTTCTGATTAATAAAAACAATTATTTTATTTCCATTTGTCTGTTTACGTAACATCAAATAATCGCAGCGATTCGTGTTTAGGTACATCACTATTATTGTCAAAGTGACATACGTCATACGGGAGTTTAGGTTTCGGCCCGATTATAATAAAGGTAGTATGTATTACGAGTAAGGATATTATGTGCGCTAGCAACACTACGATGGTACTATTATGGATTGGTGGGCTGGCAATACTTCGGTGACGTGACAGAGCCGCGATGACAGCTGGGGTCCTTGACGTTAGATTTTAAGCGGGAAGAGAAGATGCAAGTGATGTTTTATTATTTGGTGAAAAAGACTTGTACAATCAACTAGCTATTTATTAGTGTGACTGTTGAGTATGTGTGGTGTGAATAAAAGTGTCACTGCGTAGTAGTGTTCTGTGCAGTAATAGCTAGCTAACTGTACATGAAACTATAACTAAAGGGATGACTGTAACTAACAAACAACCCTAGCACCTAACACCTATCACCCTAGCCCTATTCATAAACTGAGAATATATACGTATATAAATAGTGCGGGAAGTCTAATACCGTGAGACCTAAGGTATTAGACGGAAAGTGGGAAGGAATATAGGGTTAGTGCACGGGGTGCAATGTGCACTGGACAGGATTTTCCTACCACCAGTCAAGCAGACTCACAAGACTGATCATCAGTAAACTGACGGCGAAAGGTGTCTTAGCCGTAGTAGGAGGTATGGATCCGTGAAGATCCCAGACAATAATACACGACGATTGTCTGAATACCAAAGAGAATTTATTTACAAGTTTACAAAGTACTTATACTAAATTTAATTACATTTGTGTGTATAAAAATCTATAATGTATATTGTAGTGTTAACTAAAAATAATGATGGCGTTGCACGTTTGCATTTTTGGCCGGTCACTGTCCGCTGATTGCAACTCAGCATCACGATGGTATGTTCATGTATGCTTGAACAAGACTAATGTGCTTGATAAATATTAAATTGTTTTCTCGCATTTTTCTGAAGTAACAGTAGGTAAATGTGTTTATTTTTTTATTTACTTTAGGACTATTTTCTGTTCCAATATTTTCAATTTCCCACTACTGATTGCGAAGCTAAAGTTAAAGTAAATAATAGTGCTATAGGCCTATCCAAAAAGAACTACTTTAATTAGCGTTTCTCATTAGGTCCTTGTACTACAAGTAGCTTACTAGTCCTTGTACTACGAATGTATGATGAATGAATGAATCGTTTATACGAAAAGCTTACTGTGTATAAATATAATAAATAAAATGAAAATAAATAAACAAACTATAATTAGCCATCAATATTTGCAAAACGTTGCCAATTTTGTGACACCCAATTAATTTATAATTTACTATACAAGGTGACGTCACGGACGGTCACACTTTATTGCTCATAATCCGCACTATACCACAAAGTTAGTGGTACCAGAAAGTCCACTTTTCAAGTGGAAATAAAATTATTTATTAGTCAAATTGTAAAGTTTGTAAAATATTGTGGTGGTGGTGGTAATAGCTCAGTCGGGTAGTCGATTGATTTGCGTTAGTTTGTTCCACATTTGCCCCACGATTTTGCCCTACATTCCAAAAAAAATCTGCTATCGCCCCACTTACAGAAATCCTTTTTTAGCCCCACATAATTATTTTCATAGTGTCCTTCGTCATCACTGTCCGTACTAGAAGGGTTCTTGACTTGTGTTCGAAGTGGTTCGAATCTGAGATGCAGCACAACATAGAACGACTTAAAAATGCTGCCACCTTAAAAATGCTGATAAGAAATAAAGAAACGCATATGACATAAAAACTCCACCAACATTATGTTTGACTTTAGTAAAGAAAAACACCTAAGATGGTGGTGGTGGCTGATTGATTAGCTAGATTTTGATTTTTTTTTCTCTGGATAAGATGTAGGTACCTAATTAGAATACTTACTTAAAACACTATTCGATGGTTTTCGCAAAATTGTTGTTGCCTTTTTTTTTGGTTATCCTACGAAATACAATATTTTTTATGAAGCAGCGGTGGTAAATGTCAAGTTTAGCTAGAGAAATATTCTCACAATGCGGGCGCTGTATCCAAGAGCTGCCTTTTGAATGTATTTATATAAAATCTGAGCAATTTGTATTCTAATGCAGTACCAATAGTAGGTAGTAGGTAATAGTAGGTATCTAAGTTACGAGTATGAGGAACTTATGTATAATCTTTAAAAAGATTTTTTAAATAAAAAGATATCTTACTATCTTATTATATTCTGTGGTATTAGCCGGGAGCCATCCGAGAGCCGATTACGCCGAAATTCAATGTTGCGTCTACGTAATTTCGGTTTTCCGGGTTGGCGCGCCGTGTAATATCCCCTATACGTCCTTATAGCAGGGGGTCGTCACACAAAGTTTAGGTACGATAGCTGCCAGACCCCATGGGAACCACACAGAGGGTCTTTTCTATATAATTCCGGGGCCGAGACAGCTAAATCGGTGTAAGTGTACGGCGACAACGGAATATTAACACTCGCATCATTTGACATTTTTGATTTTGTTTGCCGACAATTCGGTGCTGTGGTGCTCGTAGTGGTATACGAGTAGTGCCAATGAAATATGAACGCTCATGGCACGCACAGTTTCGATTTCGTGTAACTTTTGATCCAAACTGAACCTTCTGTACGACAATAGGCACATTACTTATTCTATGCTTATAGTCTGATATAAGTAGCGTGTATGCCTCCTAAATATCACGATAGCGCAAAATGGTGCTTGCATAGTTTTATCAGTGACCAGTTGGGCTGGGAGTTAGGGAATATTACCGCGATATACCAGGGTTAACCATTAACCATAGTTTCATGGTTTGACTCGTGTTGGTGTGTGGTTTGACTTTTAAACTGTTGAGTTAGGAGGTATTTCAAATCAAATGTCTACATTTGTAGCGTTATTTATGGGCATTAAAAAATAGATATTAGGAATACAAAACAATACAAAATATTTTATTGCACACTAGCTGTTTTCCGCGGCTTCTCCCGGGTGAATTTCGCTTAGATAAAAAATCTTTTTGTGTTCCAACAAAACTATAGTAGGTAGATAACCTAAACTCCTGTAGTCAAAATTTCAGCCATTTGTTTATCCGGTGTCCTGCAGGAATGTATTAGACACTCGACCACAGTCGACCACTTTTATCTCGTTTTCCCCCTTAGTGGTTGAATTTCTAAAATTCCTTTTTAAGTGCTCACTTATGCTATAAGTACCATATATGCGAGTATAACAAACCACTATGCATTATTTCAAGTTACTATCAGGAGATATTACCGAAAATGTTGCGAATTTTCGCATATTTTGCGATTTGAGACAGCAATCAAAACCTATGGGGTACTTCCCGTTGACCTAAAATTATGAAATTTGGCAAAAAGTAAGGTACTTGTGCATGAATAAATCTGAAAATTGTAAATATGTGGTTGGGAGTCTAAAAAAAAGTGCACGGAACCCTAAAAAAGGTAAGGTTAGGTGCTCTACTATACACCCCCCCGAACGGGTTCTGATCTTGTAGTGATGGGGGGGCTCAGTACCAGCGGTTTGCCTCGGCCGCAGGAAATCTAACAGGAACCCATGGCCCGGGAGTGACGACCCAGGGCCGGGAAGAGGCTGCAGTGGATTGGGTCAACCTATCCTCTGCGGGTAGGGGACGGGGTGGGTTTAAAAAAATGTTAGATACCTAACCCAAATAAAGTTCTTTATCTATCTATCTAGGGATTTGTTAGGTACATTTAAGTCGTAGAAGTTAGTGCATAGGTTATGTTTCTAAAAATTAGTACCATTAAAGGGAGACAGGAAATGTGAGTAATTAATTCAAGAAAAAATGGCGACGTTTAAAGGGCAGACATACAACGACCTCAAGAAATGTGAAGGCCATTGCATAAAGGAAGTGAAACATTATAAAAAGGGCCGCAATCGAACGATGCGCACAGTACTACGTACTACACGTACCACATTATAACTTCGGTGAATATCGAAACATTAGTACTCGAACAAAATGAGTACGAAGAACTCTCCAGACAGTCCGGTCTAAGAGGACGATTACGAGTAGGAGGAAGAAGTACAGAACGAAATGATTCAATTAACGCAAACAGCGAAAACTGAAGACATATCCGAAACAGAGGAGATGGAGCAGAACAACGACGACGAACCAGAGATTTTTTTGTCGACCCCTTTGTCGACGCCGAGAACATTTAAGGAGCACTTTAACACTCCGAGGAAAGTGAAATCATTGAAACAAGCGCCATCGAAGATGAGACAGAAACACAAAAAAGAGGAAGCACAAGCACAAGCAGCTTGCACAATGGGAAAAACAACATATAACTACAACAGAAATAAATTGTCTCCTTGGAAAGTCATCGCTAAGCATACAGGAACATGGAATGATCATTACCGCATTATATACATCTCTACCGCAAAGAACTAGGGGCACAACAGCCTCATTGGTAAAACTATTAGATCCGAGCAACACAAATGTTCTCAAATTGCATGTATTCAGTGCCTTCTGGAGTATATTACTACCGGCGATAATCGTCATACACTTAAGCAAATTCTCACAATCAGTGACAAAAAATTAGCAATCTGCGTCAGAAAGACAAGGTGTTAGTATTGGAAATCTCGAAAGGGAAAATTCTATATTTCGAGTACAAAGCACAACACGAAATTTAGAAAACGGACGAATGGATCAAAGCTTTATTACATCCTATGAAAACAGAGAAAATGAACAACAGCTTGATGAGTATGGAGACTAGCACTTTGGCTTTGGAAATCAACAGAATTCAATTTCAGAAAAATGGGGAATCAACGCTGCAACAAGGCGTGCAAAGGTTATCAAAGAAAATAAGAAACTTGTGTTGTTCCTATGTAAAAACAAAACTTTTAACGAGGGAAAAGCTATCCGATTACTATGTGGTATGCCTGAAGGGATTGCAATACAATTCAACAGACATTTTGGGGAGCGACTCAGGACAGCATTATGCATTTCTAAAACACTGGTATTTCAGGAATCAACAAAACAACGACTGGTACGGACGAAACAATACCAACTCCAACAGGAGTAAACAGCCCAAGGTCCATATATGACGGAGTAGAGAAATGGGAACTATTGTTAACAAAAAATTCAATAAATCCATTCACGTTCTCTAAACTAAGGATGACTTCTATAGACGGAGAAATAAGTAAAATAATTCTTCTACGGACCACCGAGTACTACAAAAACAATGATCATGGAAAGCCTCCCAATGAGAAAACTTAGGAAGTGATTTTCCAAAAACGTATTGGAGCGCATCTGGCTCCTCAGGAACCGTGTAAGAATGAGAAAAACTTTTAATTACTTTGCACTCGAATCAGACATCGTAGTACCTATCTGAAGATGATTTCTAAACGTATGATTTAATTATGTATAACATAGTCCAAGATAATGTATTTATGTAATGTAACTTTACTCATAACATATTATCCCGTCTACGTTCATAAAGTGTGATAATATTTAATTTTCAAAGTACCTAGGTACCTATTACTGTTTTTTTCTACAACATTAATTGTTTGTTATACCTCATGCTTAAAAAAAGCTAAAGCTTACGTAGGTATACGTACTTTATTAAAACTTTGGCCTCCTTATGCATATTTCAAGTCAAAAACAACGTACAATGATAAATCGGCGCAAATCGAAAAATACGTCAAAAATTTCCAAATAAAATACTGTATGAAGTCAGGACTGTTTTCCCTTAAAACAGTTCCCTACAAGGAGCTATATTTCAGAGTAGGCTGCGGCAACAGAGTCATATAAACGGGCATGTATGAGTATATTCAGATGTAATGCATTCCTTTTGTGTTTTAGGCATATGGCGGTGAATGCTGGCATGCTTTCACATTCAAGGCGTCTCTCCATTCCACGTGGCTGGCATATACAGTGTGATGTAATACTGCGACAAAATAAAATATTACCTTTTTACGTAGGTACGCGATGAATGATACAGTATAGAATACATTTACGCGCAAGAGACAATTTTTTTAGGTACGCCGAGGAAATGATAATATGTACTCAGCATTAATAATAATATGGAGTTGTCCCTAATGGCACATCGTATGCGATTATTTTCAATACAAGTAAGTACTTCTTAATAGTGTGTTAATTTAAGATGGTAATTACATTATAATAATTCGTTATTTCACAACCAAAAAGCGAAATACACAGGGATACATATAACGCAGCATATTGCTCCATTTACCAGCCGTCAACAGTCCACCTCCGAACTAGACGTTAGTCTGTATCTCAGAGGCGGTTGCTATCGGTATGGTACGGGGCCAGTTTTGTAAACTTAGTATAATGAAACAACATTGACCAAGATTTCCCAAACTAGAGTCATCTGTTTTTTTGGGAAAACTTCTATCAATAATTTAGAAGTTTGAAAGTCCCTTCCTCCTCTATCGGTGATAAGTAGTAGTAAAGTGTACCATGGTGAGATAATGATCCTTCGTTAATTTTTTTGAAAAATAAGTAAAATATATTATTTTAGGCACCATTGTAAAAGCAATGCCTCTTCGAAAAATGCCTAAAACAAATATTCCCAGACGATAAAAAATCACAAAACAATACTTTCTATTTGTTTCCGCAAATATTTTCCGATACGCGCCACCGATAAGCCAAACAAATACAAAAATACAGAATTTGTAAGAGAAAACCGCCGAATAAAGACTATAACACTTCAGATATAATTTGTTTGCTTTTGAACGAATCACTTCATCTCAGTAGGATATCCCTTACATTTTATTGTTATTTCCTCCTCCATTATTTTTGCTTTCTTTTTTAATAATGTCTTCTTGGACTGTTTTTGGAATAGGAAAATAGAACCAAATTCAGTTGTTTCTGAATATTTTGTGACATTTGTAATGTGGACTGTGGACCACTTGGACAAAAGTTTATGATAATATCTTACCAGTAGAAATTGGATTCTTTTAAATATTTACACAAGTCGACATTAAATAACTTGATTTAGCTTAATAACTTAATATCATACCTACATACCTATTGTTGTTTGTAACTATTGTGGGGTGTAGTAGGGGAGGCCTTTGTCCAGCAGTGGACGTCTTTGGGCTGAGAGAGAGAGAGAGAGAGAGTAGGGTGCTCCAGGATTTGCCAGTCGACCTCACCAATAGTGGGGTGGTAAATCGTATTGACCAGCGCTCTATAAATTCTCACCGGTGGCTCCAAGTAGTCGTTGTGCACACGACGGCCACACCCCGGTAAACCACGTCGGCTCGTGGGCTGAACCCGGTGAGAGAGGGCCTGTATGCCTCGGTAGACAGGTTTCTACGCGGTTACCTCCCGCATGGTGCATGAAGTCTAACTCGGCGTTGAAGGCAGCTCACGCTGATAAGTTCCGTGTACTGGCGGATACGGCGAGTTAGCAAGGCAATGTTGATGGCCTAGGGCGGCAGTTGAGGTCAGAAGTGACTGCCGGCCAGAAACTGCATCCAAATCTTCCGCCAGTCGTAGCGGTCTCCGCTCCACTGGGCTACGGGGATAAGGACGAGAGAGGGCATCTGCGACTGCGCGACCGCTTATGCACTAAAAAATTCTCCTGCGCACTTGACTGCTTCAGACTAATGGACTTCGATAAGACGTAAAGTCCTGTGGCGATGGGCTGAGGTAGAGAGGTTCGGTTTGATGCAGACCGGGCTTTGTCTGAAGCTTGCACATAGGCGACTCCGGGGGTGTTATTAGAACACCGTGGTCGCTCACGCTCTGAACTGGGGAGACAGAGTGAGTTCGGCAGCACCTGGAGTGACAGAGCAGCCCTATTTAGGGGTAGCACTGCTCTCCTTGCTCAGCCTTGGAGGGGGCTAGAAAAGGTGCCCCAAAAACTGCTCGCCCCAACCTGTATGGATGGTAGTAACCGCGGCTGCCACCGCATCAATAATTTCGTGGTCGTCGTAACAATAAAAATGCTATTAAAACACCTAAAAAACTAGACATGACGTTTGGCGCATGGAATGTAAGAACATTACTTGACCGCAAAGATAATATCTGTCCCGAGCGAAAGACTGCCATTGTAGCTCGTGAGCTTTCACGCTATAACGTGGATGTGGCTGCTATCAGCGAAACACATCTCGCCGACGAAGGGGAGCTGGTGGAGCACGGTGGTGGATACACTTTCTTCTGGAAAGGCCTCGCTTCCTCCGAACAGCGGCAATCGGGCGTGGGATTTGCGGTTAAGAATCAGCTCATGACACAGCTGCAAGAGTATCCGGTACATATCTCAGACCGAATCACAACTTTGCGCCTTCATCTTGATGACAATAACTACCTCAATGTCATCAGTGTCTACGCTCCCACGCTAGACAAATCTGATGACATTAAGGACAAGTTTTACGAGGAGCTGACTAACTGTCTCGAAAGCGTACGTCCCAGAGAACAGATCCATTTACTGGGGGATTTCAATGCCAGAGTAGGACAGGATTTCATGGCTTGGCCTAATATCCTAGGCAGACACGGAGTGGGCAGCATGAACGATAACGGACAGCTGCTACTTAATCTTTGTGCCCAATTTCATCTTGCGATCACGAACACTATGTTTAGACTTCCCGCCAAGCACAAGAATACGTGGATGCACCCAAGATCAAAACACTGGCATTTGATAGATTACGCTATAGTGAGGCAAAAAGATGTTTCCCAAGTCCAAATCACCCGCGTCATGCGTGGTGCACACTGCTGGACAGATCACCGGCTTGTAGTCACTAAACTGCGTCTCCGCCTCAGGCGTCCTCGTAGGTCCGTTAGAATAAAGCCACCAAGCATAAATTTGGACAGGCTTAAGCATCTCGGGATGAGGGAGAAATACGCCGAAGCCTTGGCTACTGCCCTGCCGCCAATAGATACGGAGGTCGGTGAAGTTGATGTTGACTGGGGGACTCTATCTTCTCACATTTTAGACATCGCCTCGGACACCTTGGGTCGAAAACTCCGGAAGAACGAGGATTGGTTTGATGAGAATGATGGGCTTCTTAGGGAGGCAATTGATAAACACCGACATCTCCTCAGGCAACACAGGAGGAACCAACGTAGTGTTGTGGAGATTAGGCAGAGTGACCTGGAGCTGCGTAAACTAACTCGGGAAACCAAGAACAAATGGTGGCAGGATAAGGCTCGTCACATGCAATGGCTAGCAGATAACAACCGGCTAGGGGAATTCTACAGCGAGGTTCGAATGTTGATAGGTACAACTTCACTTGCAAAAGTGCCGCTTAAGCCTGCTAATGGTGAAGGTCTTCTTAGAAGCAAGGAGGAAGTTATTACGCGATGGGCGGAATATTTCAACACTTTGCTTAATGTGGACCGATCTGCTGATTTGGAACACATCAACTCAATCCCTCAACTGCCCATATCTACCGAGCTAGATGAGCCATTGTCACGTGACGAGGTTATACTTGCAATAAATCAACAGCAGAACAAGCGAGCGGTTGGTGTCGATTTTATACCAGGTGAACTACTAAAATACGGTGGTGAGGAACTACATTCGGCAATATGGGAGTTTTTTAATCTTATGTGGAATAAAAAACAGGTTCCTTCAACTTTTAAAATTTCGCGTATAAGGGCTCTATATAAAGGCAAGGGTGACCGATCCGATTGTGGTTCCTATCGCGGTATTTCCCTTTATCAGTCCCTGGAAAAATCTTCGCCAGAGTATTACTTAACCGCCTGATGAAAATATCAGAAAGGCTGTTGCCCGAAACGCAGTTTGGCTTCCGACCTGACCGAGGCACGTGCGAAGCTATCTTCTCAGTGCGTCAATTGCAAGAGAAAAGCAGAGAACAGGGCCGTCCCATGTACCTGTGCTTTGTGGACCTTGAGAAGGCTTTCGACAGTGTGCCTCGAGAAGCCCTCTGGACGGTGCTAAGGAGAATAGGGTGCACAGAGAAGTTTGTGAGACTCCTCAGACTCTTCCACGACGACATGCAGTGCTGCGTCTCTGTCGACGACGAACAATCAGAGTTCTTTCCCGTTACCTGTGGGGTCAAACAAGGTTGCGTTCTCGCACCTACATTGTTCGCGTTGTATTTTGCGGTCGTAGTCCGAGAGGTCTTACAATCTTCTTCTGAAGGTGTTCGCATCCGCTTCCGCACCGATGGCAACATTTTTAATCTGGCGAGGCTTAAAGCCCACACAAAAGTTTCGCACGAGATGGTCACTGAGATTATTTACGCAGATGACCTATGCTTTGTGACAGAATGCTCAGACGGCCTGCAACAGCTCATGTCCGAATTCGACAAGGCTTGCCGAAAATTCGGCCTAAAAATCAGCGTTAAAAAGACGGAAGTGATGTCTCTGGACATAGACGGTCACAAGGCGCTGAATATCAACCTTGGCGAGGACGAGCTGATGCAGGTCGACAAGTTCCGATACCTGGGGAGCACCTTAACATCCAAATGCGACCTGGATTCAGAGATCAACAGCAGGATCGGAGCTGCAGCTGCAGCATTCGGCAAGTTGAATACCAAGGTCTTCTGTTCGCATGATATAAAGTTAAGTACGAAGATCTCAGTATACATGGCAATCGTGCTGCCTAACCTTCTGTATGCTGCGGAAACCTGGACTCTTTACCGCCGACACATCTGCATGTTAGACCGATTCCACCTCAAATGTCTGCGAAAGATTATGAACATCAGATGGTCTGATCGCGTGCGGAACACCGAAGTGCTGCGACGAGCTAATGTGGGTGGCATTGAGGCTTACCTGATGCGGCGACAGCTTCGGTGGTGCGGTCACGTGTCAAGGATGGCAGAACAGAGGGTGGCTAAGCACATCTTCTACTCAGAACTTGAGGAGGGCAAGCGCAAGCATGGCGGACAACTCCTCAGGTACAAAGATGTGCTGAAGCGGCATATGAAGCGCTGCGGCATAGAGCCCTCTCAGTGGGAGGAGCAAGCCGCTCATAGACCGGAATGGAGGGCTTTGGTTAAAACCAAAGTCCTTGACTTTGAAATCAAACGACGCGCTGAGCTCGACACCAAGCGCGATGAGTTAAAAGCCCGACCACCTGTGCTAACTCAATATAATTATAATAATGGTGTGCTCACATGCCCGCAATGTGCGAGGATCTTTTCCAATAAGATTGGCTACATAAGCCACATGCGAGCGCACGAGAGAGCCCTTAATTCTTGAAGTGGTCGCCATGACCGAAATCGGTCGGACACAATCACATACCTATTGTATTTATTTTAAACATTAATTATATAGTTTTTATTAAGAAACTGGAATGATGTCAGCAAGTTAAGACCTGTGAAATTTAAAAACAAATGTGGCTGTTCGAGGGAAATGAACGTTTAAATTTGATGAATGAAATCATTGTTATTAAACAATTCTTTAAGTGACAATTATACCCAACTACAATTAGGTATCAAGTAGATCACACACACACATGAAGGAAACATTAACCAAATCGATAATTGGACAAACTATGAACAAGAGTAGCTTTCATTAGCAAGTTCTAAGCAATAATAGCGCAACAGTGAGGCAATATAAGCGAATCTTGTTAAACGGATGTATGTCCGCTCAAGTTGGGTAGCTTGGATTATAGAAGCATCGTTGGTCTTCGAGCATCGTTGGGCACAGCCGTGAATTTAGTGGGTCAAGTCATAAGCGGCTTATCTATAAGGGAATATTTTAGGAGCACCATTGACCGGTGCGGCGAGCTTGTTTGATGAGAGTAATGGAAGATAGAGAGATCTATAAGGATCGTGAAATGCGAGAATGTATACGTAGTCTAGCCTCTACCTGCCCCCGCGGCTACTAGCTATGAGCGGTATTTAAGGCCATACCCAATCAGGATTTTCTGAAAACGTACTGTGAACCATAGATAAGAAGAACTGAAGCAGGAAAAATATCCCGTGAAGAGAAAAACACTATACTAGAATTATACTGAATCAAATTACAAATAAAATTAATAAGACTAGATAAAAAATAATAATACCTGTTTTTTTTTTCCTTTATCGTCGAAAATCACCGTAATTTAAGCGATAACAGTAGATTTTTTTTAAAGAATTAACTAAATAATATATTTATTTACAACGATACTGGCTTTTTTTTAAATATGTTTAGTGTTTTATCATAATTAAAAGAAAACCTCTAAAAGCCCTAAGAGCCTAACGAAAACTCGCTAGCAAAAACACAAAAACAGAAAATTCTAAAAGTAACCTTATTGTGTCTGCTTTAAGGCGGTGCTTACGTACTTCCCCTCACCCCCTCTGATTAGCCTTGGGTCACAGGGCGGGCGCTTCATAGAAACGGCGCGTCAAATATGCCTACTACTACTACAAATGCAACTGTATATCCGTGAACACGTCAGTAGCACGTCAATGTGTGCGTTTTCATAGTCGAACGTCCCACGTCTACACAAGAACGGGGGAGAAGTGCGGAAGGAGCGGGGGGGGTGCCATATTGCGGGAGGGGCAGGGAGTTTCCTTTGTGTACGTAGTACTAATATTAATTCTGTGCTTGGGTCTAGCCTTTTAAGAGGTAAGTACCTTGTGCAAAGCACAGCGCCTTTGATTATTTCACAGCGCCACATATTTTATTTCAAATACTTTTTCACTTCAAGTATCTAAGTAATTAATGGCCAAAATTTGTAATGGAGAAACCAGTGAATAAAAGGGGAACCCTTGGCCTTTCAGTGGGACACAATACCTTTAGGAATGTAAGTTAGACAAAAAAGTCGGATTTCGTCTTCTGATTGGCTAATCATTACGATACTGAAACCTAAGTGATTTATTTTGGTATAGGCAAGTTATTTAAAAATAAAAATCAGTATTTCATATATTTGAAACACGCTCTTATCATATAGCTTACAGCAGTATATGGATTATGCAATAACAGTGACTACTGTAAACAGTAATCACACACGAACAGTTGATTGCTCCCTACAAAATGTATTGTTGGCTAGAAATAATTTGAGTATAATTCCATTATTCCACCTATTACTTACTTACAAATAATAAAAAAAACATTCGTGTTAAGGGCGATATTGATCATGTGACAACTAGATGGCTTTTCCTGAAATTAAATCATAATGTAATAAAAATATAATAGGTAAGTATTATTAATTCTCATGAAAAAGTATAGGTATACCTATTTAAAGTTCAGCTGAAACTAGTAGGTATTACAAATAAATCGAAAAGTAATATAATATTATTTTGCAGCTAATTCAGGCTAATATTAATGAAGGTTGAGGATCTACACCAATTTGGAGGCCGAACAACCTTTTGTTTTGTATAACATAAGCATTTTTTGATAGCTTATTGATAAATATGTATAGGTATGTATTTTAGAGAATGTACTCGTAGATAATAAAAATAATAATAATAATCATACCGACATCATTAAAACACAGCTTAAACACTTTAGATACCTATTACAGACCATTCACTCACCTTGATACAGAAAGCCGTAATATTAAACACCTGTCACATCACTCGCAAATTTCTAACCTCATCTAAGAGTACACTTACATCAACTTATAGCATATAAAAAAAACTCCTTCTTATGCTTGGCTTTGGCCCACATACCCTTTTTCACAAAAGTTGAAAAAATATCTTTAAAAATAATATTAAAAAATTATGGACTTTTTGTAATTTAATTTTTTTATAGCTACCATCGCGTTTAATGGCAAAAACTCTATAAGATATACACAAATAAATTATATCTATAAGCATGTTTTTTTTTCTAGGTTTCCTCTACTTCTTACAGATTTTTCTTTTTTCATTCGTTGTAAAGTAACATTGCTTTTATTTTCATCTTTAGCAACATTTTCAAGCTTCAGGCTATGAATCTACATTTTACCAAAATGCGTGATACGAGTCTAAATCGAATTCTCATGAAACTTATAATGTAAGAATAACAGAGAAAGTAATGGAGAATATAGGTAATTCCATAGTAGGTAATTTTTTTCATACCCACACAAATCTTTTTAACAGCAAAAATAGTACAGCAGGCGCTCTTTATACTTGTAGTACAACGAAAATGTATATAACACTCAAAAATATGACTAAGTAGCATGGTCCGATCAGGTTCTAGGTTGTGAAGATTTTTTTTAATATGTTTTATATTGAAATGGAGTATGAGGATTCAAGGAACCGTACTTCTGAAGAAAATTAATCAATACTAATCAATAAACAAGTTAACTTTGCAATTATTAACACGGTCCCTGAATTACGCCAATTCAATTTGAAATTATTGAAATTCGGTTAATTGTTAATTTGCATTGACATCGAACAAATAAGCGATATCACGGGCGTTGATTGGTTGTGCATCTGAATGCAAAACATTGCAGTGTGACGTCATTCCATTTCGACGATCCACGCGTGACGTGAGACACAAGATATATTACCTCTAGTTCCTTTCATAAAATTTGAAAATAAAAAATCTATAAGTTCTCTGCACTATAATAAGTAATGTTATTTCCAACATAAGAATATCGATTCGTCATATCTCATCAATTATTTACAAGGTAGTAGGTACCAAGGGCGGATCCAGGATTTTGTGCGTACCATCCCCCCCCCCTAAATCCGCTAGCTTTATTCAGAAACAAAACAGCAGTAACAATACTTAAGAATCAAAAAAAATACACCGAATTCGTGATAATAAGTAACTTATTTTTAGTAAGTATCGAGCGACAGGTATTTATAGCAGTTCTGTTGACACTTCAATTTTTATTATTCAAAATTATGAGGCCAAAAAGAGACTCTTTACATTTGAAAGTAAGAAATCAATGCAATAATATTTACGATGATATTTCAAAAAACACGAGATAGGTACGCGTACTTAAACCTGCATAAGCTTAAAAGTTTATACTTACCTAGTTAGGTCTACTCAAGGGCAAAAAGGGAATCGCGAAAAACGGAGTAAGTTAATTATAAGTTGTTTACCAGACAGAACTCTTTGTCAGTCGTCTAACAAGTTCCAGCAGAAAACTCTTTTTACACAGTTTAAGTTAGGTACATATAAAAGCGTTTTAAGAATTACGTAAATGTATGTATCTTGGTGTGACCTATATAGGTCATCGAAATACAACTATATTGATACATAGTACCTACATAAATCTCGATGACTCCTATTAAGTATTTATTACAGGAGAAGATCATTCGTCACTTGATACTATCTTTACGTATAGGTACCTACATATTAATATTATTCCTATTTTCATTCGATTGCCTAAGTACTTAAGTTATGTAGGTACCTACGTATTTAACGAAAAGTACTTAGCTTTAATACAATCAGTAGTTTCAGACCATCACGAACATTTAGTCTGTTAAAAATTACGTTGCAAAATTCTCAATATTTTATTTCCTAACGAAACTGTACATTCGTCTCTCATGCAAACATGAAAAGTTGCCAACAACACCTGTTTCAAATTCATCCTATTTTTAAAATAAAATCCGAAACTCCATACGAATATATTCGCTGGTGTCATTCGCCGACGACGTATCTAGGGTTGATAAATGACGTCATTTATTCAGCACTACCCTTCCGTAGTATTCGAAATGTACCTACCATGTGTCCACGGCCTGACATATGATCTCCATAGAGCCCAGGTTAACATGGAAATAGATGTTTGCTGATATTGCGGAGCCCTGTAATAACTTAGGTACCTACTTAAGTACATATTTTACTTATTACATATTTAAATTAATTAGGAACCTAGCTATAGTAGCTAGAAATTGAAATTAGTAGAATAATAAGAGATAGTGTTGTGACTGCGACCTTGCGTAGAAAGGCGGGTACCGACGATATTTTTTTATTTTGATTTTGAGACAACGCTTGACGGCTCAAAAAAATCTCGAAGCTCTAATAAATAGACACGCATGTCATTGACATAAATACCTTTTAGAACTAAAATTGTGCTAAATTTCGAAGGAAGGTATTTCTAGTAAGGTACGCAATCTGGACACGTTCTGGTCGTTTCCAAGGGAGCTTATGGCTAGGTATTAATCTTTTTTATCCGCTCCTCGCTAAATGTGAGGTCATCAGATTCAACCAGAGCGGTATCACTTAGAATGAACTACCTGAAAGTTTTTTTTTTAAACAGGCATGTAGGTGTTCTGTTTTATGAAGTACCTACCTAGGTAAATAATACTAATACCTATGGCTGAAAGTTATTTTTAAAGCAAGCATTTAATTTCTAGGATTTAAATACATAATTAATTAGTTCCGCATTTTTTTTACAGGATTGGTTAAAATAGCATAGGTACCTATTTCTCACATATGGCGCATGTAAGTAAGTAGGTACGATGTTTATACCTACCACTACCTACTAGTACATCTTTATACCTACCTCCATAATGAAAAAAACATTTCCTAAATTAATAATTCCGTAATGAATCGCCAAATAAATCATGCTCAAACCTCATCACTCATTTACATCAACGTGCAGACGTTGACGTCGCACAGTGGGACGGATTTCGGAAAAGCGGACATTGCACTTTTTTGTTACATATCATTATTTTCATTGTGCCAATCGACAGCCCTAATTTAGGCGATCAAATCTTATTCTGGCATTTTTTTTTTTGTAAACATCATAAAACGAGAAACATTGAATATAAAAAAATATTGTATTGGACGATATCTAACATGATCTATAAGTACCAAGTCTTAGCAGATCTCAACTAGCTTGATATTTTGTAGAGTTAATTTATGGGTGTTTATGTATAGCGCCACATACATTGCATTGTCCCGGACTGCCCCGTTTTCCAGATATGAAGCTGAACTAAGGTACTTTTTCTTATTTTTCTTAGGGATTATTTTAAGTACTAAACTCCAAATAGTTATAAATAAAACGGAACAACATGAATATTGTGACTTGTATATTAATTTAATTAATTATCAACTAGACTATTACATCAGGCGATCAAATAATAAAATTATAACATGGAATAAGTGAAAACAATTCATCAAAATCCCAGTCCCACTGTGCGTCGTCGTGTCGCGATGGACGAATTATGTTGACTCATTAACGAAATAATTACCTATTAAGGTACCTACCTACCTTAGTAGAAAGAACGCTACTAGCCCTTTTAACTACTCATGTACTACTAGATACGAGTAGGTCATCATGTCCTCCCTGCTCCCTGACTCAAACTCAAACTCAAATTTCTTTATTGCGATAACTATGTAGTTACAGATGGTAGAACTGTGTAGGTATAGATGGTATATATATCTTACCGGCCCGACCCGATTTCAGGAAAAACTAGTTTGGCCTAGGCCAAACTAGATTGCCCTCTGCCCGATAGGATAAACTAGTATAGCCTAGGCCAAACTAGTTTGTCCTAAGCCTGATAGAATAAACTAGTTTAGGCTAGGTTAAACTAGTTTAGGCTAGGCTAAACTAGTTGATCCTGGTAAAAATACGCATATTCCGGGATAAACTGGTCATAATAGGATACCTTAAAAGAAAACCAAAATTATTTTTTTACTCATACTCGGAAAGAAGTGTAGGTATATTTGATCCTAGTATTGGGTTGAAAATGCTTCATCCCTCACGCGGGAGAAAATGTTTCATACAAATTCATTCGTACCCAAGGGGGGGAATGAATTTTAAAAACAGAACCATAATAAATTCCTTATGGAATCGGCAACTGTCATAAATTTAGAAAAAATAATCTATGGAATATTTTTTTTTTCTATGTCAATGGCTAAATAAGTTCTAGGTTCTACACAGAAAAAAATACCCAATTTGAAAAAAATTCTAAAGAACTTCGATGAAAAATATTTCTTTTTTTTCTATGTCTTTGGATACTACATGTTTTAGCCAATGGTAGCATTGAAAAAAAATATTTTTTTATAAAATAAAAATTCTGCTGTATTTAAGACTTACCGCTTTGTTTTCTTTGTTTTTATCCATATATATTTTTTAATTATGTAAACTTCGATCAAGTATAAAAAACTAGTTAGATAGTTGTTTTATTATACGTCAATGTATGTATATATGTATAATATTACCCACTAAGATTAAAAAGTTAAAAAAAACCTAGAACGACCTAAAAGTGGCGGCGATGACTCGGTCCAGGCCGCCTGGTGATTGCATTTTCAAAACTAAAAAAAAAGACTAGGTACGAATAGGTATTTATTTCATAAGCTGTATCGAAATCCAAAATCTTGGTTTTTTAGACAATAGCCTATTTTATAGTGTTTTTTTTGTTTACTTTCCTTATATTCGAAATGAAAAGTAGAGTGCTTACTACGGGTGAATGACATCAATGCATACTTACTCGGATTATAGTCGCTATTGATGTCATCCGACCCTAGTAAAGCAATCTACTATTACACCCATTTTTATCTAAACGACAGATAATGATTTCGGAATGAAATCGGGTTTGGCCGGTAACATATACAATACAAAGTTCTACAGTTCCCTTTCAGGCATGCAATCTATACATATAATAAAACAGTAAAAATATTTTGTCTGTACATACATTTAGTATTTTTGACTGAAATGGATAGAGGGACACTTAAAAAGAATAATAGAAAGCAAAAAAAAATTTTTGGAATTTCTTGTCTGTCTGTCTGTATGTATGATCACGCTAATCTCCGAAAGTACTAAACCGATTTGAATGAAACTTTTTTTGTTGTGTAGCTATTAAGCGTAGGCAACATTTAGGCTATAATTGATTTTGAAAACTGGAACACCTGATGAAGAACCAAAACAGAACAGTTAAACTATAAGAAATATGGAAATGGCGCCTTAGTAAAAGTCGTTCAACCTGATGAGCATTTTCTGCTGACGTATAAAAATTGAAGATCTGGAACATCTGATGAATAACTCCAAGAGACCAGCTACACTATAACATATATGGAAATGGCACCTTAGCAAAACTTGATTAATCTGATGAACATTTTCTGTAGACGTATAAAAATCGAAAATCCGAAACATCTGAAATAGTTTGGAACACAAAAAGATTTTCATCTAAGCGAAACTCACGCGGGCGAAGCCGCGGGCGACGGCTAGTCCACACTATCCACACTAATATTATAAAGAGGTAAGATTTGTTTATTTGTTTGTTTGTAACGAATAGGCTCCGAAACTACTGGACCTATTTTTTAAATTCTTTCACCGTTTAGTAGCTACACTATCCCTGAGTGTTATAGGCTATATTTTATTTACAAAATATTTAGGGATCCTTACTAAAACTTTAATAATGTAACCCAAGTAGTGCAAAAATAACTTTAAAAATTCCTTTCATCGCGTGCGCTGCAAAAACTATTAATGATAGATCAAAATGATGTACTACGTGTTTGTAGAACAAATCATTATCTACAAAAAATGTCGCGACAGCATATGCCTAACTATTATAGTTAAGACACAATAAGAGTTTTTAGTTTAAAAAATAATAATTAAAATGACGCCATTAGAAACATGTCTTTATATATACTTTGTTATTAATCCTTATCAAAATAAATGATTTTGTGATCACGAACACTTCAGTACTTTTATATTACTTTTTGATTTATCAAAATCGGACATTTCATTCGGAAGATATCACAAATATAAAATTGCGTGGTCGCCGCCGCCGCCGCCGTTCAACTCGCTCGATAAGCGAATGCGATGTAGAGGCATCACTGGGACGAAGCGGGAACGAAGTTGAACGAACTCAAAGTAAAAAAAAAAACAAAAATAAATAAAAAAAAACTAGATTAAAATGTAAAAAGAGACGATAATCTATCTTTCTTTAAAATTTTACTCTTTTTGATGATGGAGGAGTATTCAAAAATTATAATTTAAAAAAAAATATTTACCCGTGCGAAGCCGGGGCGGGCTGCTAGTATATTATAACATTGTTAGAATTAGAATGTATCACGATTGTGACAATATATAATAGATTGTATTATATATTGTCACAATCGTGATACATCAAGCATCAATCAAGTACCGATCTAAATCAGATATTTAGATCGACCAACGCTGACTTCATTTAATAAGCATTATACTAGGGTATTATATTATCTGTGGCATTATTCACCTCTCAATATATAACTTGCTTTCTAAATTATTAAGTTAGCATCAATCGACGAGCATCTGAATAAAACTATCTTAGCCACTAGTTATCTTCTAGTAAGCCACTATAAATATAACTCAGCACGGTGATTATTTTTTAGCATTTAAATTTTTAACATGCATTCAAGCAATAAACTTCTAAAATATTGATATATGGCAACAAATGGTAGATAATTCTATTGGCTTCTAAATTATATAACTCATATAAGTACATACATGAATCGAATGGTATTACACGTTACTGATTCTACATCACCCAGTTGGTTGACTGGTAGAAAAAGCCCTAGGCTGTAAAAAATTAATAAATATAAATAAATGGCCCACTCTGATTGGTGCAAATGGCCGGTCGGCGTATTGCCATAATGTGTACCATCACAGACAGGGAGTGCTCTGTGATCGCACGCAATATGCTCTCGTACTTATAGAGCATACTGCTTACCAGTACAGAGCAACTCTGTAATATAATACAGTTTGCTCTAATTTATAAGAGCGAAATATATACGAGCACAGACAATTTTGGCTGCAGTGGTATGTAGAATGGCATGCTTCGTTATGAGCAAAATACATGCGAGTGCAGAGCAGACTCATTCTGTCTCTTTTGCACCAAGGATAGTTTGGTACATTCTTTGCATTCTTCGCACTCTGGCAGTGGCCTTGGCCTAATTGAACGAGTTCGCACGCGTCCGTCAAATTAAAACAAAGTGTTTGTTATTGTAATTTGTAATTTTAAGTAAATACTTATATTATACTACGAGGGACGTTTGAAAAGTTCTTAGCCTGACCAAGAAACCGTAAAAAAATTAGGGTCAGAATTATTTTTAGTTTTCGACGTAGTCACCACCTAATTCAACAAGCTTCCTCAAACCGTCTTGTAACTTGATTTTGAATTTAAAAAAAAAATTATATATTGATACATATCTTTTAGAGTAAACCCCTTTTCATGAAGTTACTTATTCACAGCTTTGTGTTAATCTTTACCCACATTTGAAATTACCGTCAGATCACTTCAAACAAAAATTTATAAAAAAAAAGTTTTTAGCTGTATCGCTATGAAACATTACAATTTATATACTGATTAAATAAGCTATCTAATGAAAGTAGTTACATAAAATACCAACGATTCTTTCTATGTCAGGCTACGAACTTTTCAAACGTCCCTCGTATAAACCATAGACCAAGCCAAAAATTTTGCCATTCAAAGAATAAAGATTTCTTGATCGAAGAAAATAGGGGTACAGCCAACGTCTGTTTCAAGACGTAAAGACAGAGGAATCATTAAAGGTAACGGCCGCATACAAAGTGGAAGATGTGTAACTAAGAAAAGAAAGCATAATCTAAATGACAATATCTCTAAAAATCGACCTAACGCTAAAAAACATTAATAAATATTTCACTTTAAATAATTGCAAATAATAATTGATTAAATGTTTAATTCACGTAATTATCCATTATTGATTTATCATTATGAAGTACAATCTCTTTTAAAAATAAATACTTTCGATTAAAAAAAAAGTTTTATTGATTTATCATTTTGAAGTACAATCGGTTTTAAAAATAAATACTTTCGATTAAAAAAAAGTTTTATTGATTTATCATTGTGAAGTACAATCTGTTTTAAAAATAAATCTTCTTCTTCTCTCAGCCGAAAGACGTCCACTGCTGGACAAAGGCCTCCCCCAAGGATTTCCACAACGACCGGTCCTGCGCTGCCCGCATCCATGCGCAACCCGCGACCTTCACCAGGTCGTCGGTCCACCGAGTGGGAGGCCTGCCAACACTACGTTTTCCGGTTCGTGGTCGCCACTCGAGAACTTTTCTGTCCCAACGGCTATCTGTTCTGCGAGCTATGTGCCCCGCCCACTGCCAATTAAGTTTGGCGATTCTGCGGGCTATGTCGGTTACTTTAGTTCTCCTACGGATCTCCTCATTTCTGATTCGATCACGCAGGGAAACTCCGAGCATAGCGCGCTCCATCGCCCTTTGGGTGACCTTGAGCCTTCTTATGAGGCCCATAGTAAGCGACCACGTCTCTGTTCCGTATGTCATTACTGGCAACACACACTGGTCAAAGACCTTAGTCTTGAGACACTGCGGTATTTTGGACGAGAAGATATCGCGAAGCTTCCCGAACGCTGCCCAGCCGAGTTGGATTCGACGGTTGACCTCTTTCTCGAAGTTGGACTTACCTAACTGAACTGTTTGTTCCAGGTATACATAATTGTCAACAACTTCGAGTGTAGAGTCTCCAACCTTTAGAGGAGTGGGTGCGACACGGATATTAGACATGATTTTCGTCTTGTCCATGTTCATTTTTAGATCCACTTGTTGAGAGGCTCTACAGAGGCCATCGAGCATTGTGCCTAGGTCTTCCAAGGTCTCAGCCATGACTACGATATCGTCAGCGAATCGAAGGTGAGTGAGGTACTCGCCGTTGATATTGATACCGAGTCCGCTCCAGTCCAGAAGCTTGAAGACATCTTCCAGGGCGGCGGTGAACAGTTTCGGAGATATAACGTCTCCCTGTCTCACCCCTCGCTTCAACTGGATAGGTTTCGAGCCTTGATCCTGGAGACGGACCGACATGGTGGCGTTTTCGTACAAACACTTCAACGCTTCGATATATCGATAGTCAATTTGGTACCGTTGGAGAGACTGTAGCACAGCCCAGGTCTCGATCGAATCGAAGGCTTTCTCGTAGTCCACAAACGCCAAGTATAAGGGCTGATTATACTCCTGTCTTCTGTATAATCTGCCGCAGCGTATGTAAGTGGTCTACGGTACTAAAGCCTTTTCGGAAACCGGCTTGTTCGGGAGGCTGGAAGTCGTCGAACCTGCGAGCGAGACGATTCGTAATGACTCTCGAAAACAGTTTGCAGACATGGCTCAGAAGTGAGATAGGCCTATAATTCTTCAATAAGGTTTTGTCGCCTTTTTTGAAGAAAAGTACCACCACACTTCTGTGCCATGCCGTAGGCGTTTGTCCCTCGAGTATAACGGAATCGAATAGCTTCTGAAGAGCTTTTAATACCGGTGTTCCACCTGCTTTCAGAAGCTCAGCCGTGATTAAATCATCACCGTGCCTTATTGTTTTTTAACTGTTTGAGAGTCATTCTAGAAAAATAAATACTGTCGATTTAAAAAAAAGTTTTATTGATTTATCATTGTGAAGTACAATCTGTTTTAAAAATAAATACTTTCAATTAAAAAAAAAAGTTCTTGTTTTATTTTACATTTTTAATCTTTCAGCCGTTTTAGCGTGATTGAGTAACACACTTCCAAACTCACAAACATCCACACCTGCACATCTACTACTCTTTATATATTAGTACTATATAAATTTATTATTAATCCATACAAATATATAAAATTGGAGTGTCTGTTTGTAATATGGAAATAACCGTTTTTTACTACATGCGTATAATTATATATACGATACATACACCAAATAACCATTTTTTTAAATTTTTGTCTGTCTGTTTGTTCCGGCTAATCTCTGGAATGGCTGGACCGATTTTGACGGGACTTTTTTTGGTTGGTAGCTAATGTAATAAGGAGTAACTTAGGCTACTTTATTAGGGTTCCGCAGTCTAATAAAGGAACCTTTTTTGTTAAATTCACGCGGATGAAGTCGCGGGTACAGCTAGTAATATTATAAAGAGAAAAGGTTTGTTTGTTTGTAATGAATAGGGCCCGAAATTACTAGACCGATTTTGTAATTCTTTCACTGTTGGGTAGCTACACTATCTCTGAGTGACATAGGTTATGTATGTACTACGGGCGGAGCCGGGGCAGGCTTGCTAGTTTATAATATTAGTGGGATCGTTACTGTTGGAAAAACCTTTCATATACGATAATTTAGGAAATTTAGATTATGATTATGTTAATGTAGCTACTTACAATAACACGTTCGCATTTTGTGTTATAAATATGCGAAAACTTTATACTTTTATACAGACTGTTCTGTATTCGTACGTAGTTTGCTTTAGAATATTTCTTATTATAATGAGCACAATGTAGTAGAGTACAGACTATGGGTGTCTGTACTGGTACACAGAATGGCATATACGCATGCGAGCAAACTGTATACTTATACAGACTGCTCTGTGTACGTACGCAGTTTGCTCATAAATATTTGTTATTTTAATGAGCACAAAGTGATCGAGCACAGAGTATGGGTGTCTGTACTGGTATACAGTTTGGCAATACGCGGCCGGTCGCTGTCATCTGGCGCAGTCGCACCAAATCGTGCGGTGGCCATTTTCACGATAAAATAATAATGATATATTATTTCACATGCTGAGAAAAAAAATACCGAGGCATTAGCCTTCTTAGCGTTGTCGTCAAACTGTGTGCAAAGGTTTTGATTGAAAGGGTTGTAAAAGGGACAGAAGATAAGATTTGGGATGTATGTACAAGCGGGATTCAGAAAGGGGATGGGATGTACGGATCAGGTCTTTTCCTTGCGATGCATTCTCGAGAAATTTTTGGCCAAAGGTCAAAAAGTGTATTTGCGCTTTCCTGGATCTGGAGAAGGACTATGATAGAGTAAAAAGGAATGTGTTGTGGTCTACATTGTCTATGTGGGTCAATCAACTGACAACAGTCATACGAAGTTCTTTTTACATAACATTTAAACGAATCACTTTATATAAGTTGCCACTACTGTATATCATTTATTAAATGTTCCCTTAAAGGTTAACAAAGTTTTTGGCTTATTTTATTTACCACCATTTTGTTTAAAACCAAAAATATACATAAAAATATCATTCCCTGCTATGTCCTTTTAATGCATTGTTAACTTTGGCCTTCATTAATACATTTTTCAAGTTAAGAAATCGATTTTATTCTCTTGCAAGATTTCAGTTATATCTATGCATAGCTATAAATAATATATAGTTACGGAATAAATATTATAATAAATTGTTATGTTATTAAATTAAGTTTGTCACAGATTTTCATCATTTCTCGCCATCGTAATCAAATAACGTTTTAAAATTGGTCTACTAAGCCCCAGCCACTAACAAAACAGCCCGTGCACCCCTCTCAGTGTGCAGCAACCGACGATAGTGAGTAGACGTATGGCGCGCGTCCAGACGAAAATATTTTCATGAAAAGAGCCTTTAGTATAGATTTTGTCACGAAGATTTATCATTACCTGACACTTAATGAGGTAAGTTTTTCTTTATGCTACAGTTATAAAAATATTTATTTTAAATGACTTTTACAAGCATTAATAACCAAAACTACTGCGCTCTGTACACGTGTTATTCGTTCTACAACTATCGACTGAAATATCCGGAATTGTCATTCCACTTACAGTCATTCCCTAAAAATTTCTGTAACGGGGGATGACATACGGTGTAGGGAATGACTTTTTTATTGTATAGCTAAGGGTTGCTGAGGATTCCTCTTCCGCTTCCTCATAATGCGGAAGTTCCGCAATATTTTGAGTTCCTCATCCGTTACCGCATCCTCGTAAATAAAAATTAAATATTCCTCTTCCGCTATTGCTTTCTCAAAATTTAAGAGGAACTTAAGAGGAATTTCACTTCCGCTGGGCCAAACGGGCATATTTCTTGTGTGCGTGTGTATCTCACTGAACTCCATAACGGCTGGACCGATTTTGATGAAATTTTCTGTTTGTGTTCAAGGAGATTCGAAAATGGTTTAGATTCACAATTTGATCCACTGGAAAATGTTCTTTTAAATAATTGTTGTATGTGTACGGACAGGACAACGTCTGTCGAGTCCTCTAATATGTATGTCCTAATCCTAATATTATAAATGCGAAAGCGAGTATATTTGTTTGTTTGTTACCTCTTCACGCCTTATCTACAGAATCTTCCTGAAATTTCGCATACACATAGTAAGAAGTACTGAGAAGGGTATAGGGTAACAACACTTGCACACAACAGTGCTTTTTCCCGAGAAGACTGTTCCCGTGGGAAATTCACGCGGGCGAAGTCGCGGGCAAGAGCTAGTATTTCATATCATCCTCTTCCTCATCCGCATCCTTTTCCTCAAAAAAATATCCTCATCCTCATCCGCATCCTCCAAATTTGTGCTTAACACTTCCTCTTCCTCCTCCTCTTCCTCATAATCACTTCCTCAACAACCCTATAGCTAAACTAAATGTTACTTAAACAGTAATTAAATTATTAATATTTCATGTATATCTACTAATTCCAAATATTAGTAGCATACATATGTACCTATGTAATGCTCGATAAAATATTATATATTAAACGTTTCCATTACTGAGTGACTGACAGACAACGCACAGAAGAAACTACTGTATATAATATAATATATTCGTATATAATAAGTGCTCCCAGCACTAAGAAAGGATTTCCCGAAATTCTTACAAAATAATATTATCTTGTAAAATGAGGTATCTAAAATAAATTTATGTTAAAAAAGCTTCTGTACAGTTAGACTATATTTATGTCTCTCACTAAAGAATTCATCATCTATATCCGAGTAAATTTTTGTTAATTATTTCAGAATAAATTGAAATAGATGGAGTTTTATATAAGATTAAAAAACACTGTCTTAAAAACGTTCCTACTGAAGAAGGTTCGGTCTTCATCAGAAGATGAAGAGGGGAGAGAACGATATAGTGAGTGTTCAACTAGAAGCTTCTTAGAAATTAATAAAAGTTAGTGATTGAGAATATTTTATTGTCTTCTTTTTTATTCCGATATACGCCATAATATATTATGCGTCAAAGCAAAATAATCTGTGTTGTGGATTTTAATTAAGTGCTTTTAAGGATTGGTTTATGATATGCTTATTTTTTAATCTTCATGAATATTTTGTCAATCGTTTTGTAAGAAACCTAAGAGCTTAAAAGCTAATATTATAATGATAATATTATAATTGAAAGACAATTTGTCATGTCATTATTTGTTACCTAACATTGAAATTGTTTTATAAGATTGAATAAAAAAGGTATGATTGTTTTTTTTTTTTTTTATATCATAGGGCGGCAAACGAGCAAGCGGTTCACCTGATGGTAAGTAATCACCACTGCCCATGGACAACCACAATACCAGGGGTATCGCAGGAGTGTTGCCGGCCTTTTAAAAAGACGTAGGCTTGTTTTTTGAAGGTTTCCAATTAGGGCATGCATACCGGAATTCCGGAATATCGTAATACCGGTATCTCGGACAGATTTTTCGATATTTCAATACCGGAATTGAAGGGCCAAAGACCGTAATACCGGTATTCTTTTTTTTTCTTTTTTATTAAAAATGGGCTTGCTCTTGACCACAATCTTGCCAGGGGAGACAGATGAGGTCTACGGTGTAACGAGCTTACCCAGAAGCAGCCTATTTACTCTGGTTTTGAAGAGAGTCGGGTTGTACGTTGTACGTGCTCGGGAACACAGACGCAGGCAGGGAGTTCCAACGTGGTTCCAACGCTTCGCTGTGCACATTAAGAATGATGATGAAAAGCGCTTGGTGCGTGCGGGGGGAATATAAACCAAGAAGGGCTGATAGCCCGCAGTGCGTCTGGTTCATTAAAAAAAAATAAATGCTATCCGTATTTGTAATTTTTGTCAAGTTGTCAGCTTGTCATTCAAAACCATTCGAATAGTCTATTCATTTTAGATTATATCGCGGCAAAATTATTTATCATGCTTTATTATATCTGTGTTATGCCTATGTATGAGTACATTAAAAAACACTACCCTCCCTACTACTATATAAACAACTTTCTTTATATTTTACAAATTTAGGAACAACGTCCAACACCAATCTATCCCCATTTCTCGTATTACGTGGATATATATCTCTAGCTCTTTTAAACAGCGTCTTATGCTTATACACAAACATACATATTTCATATATATATAGTGATGGTATTGGTAATAAACCAAGGTTTTTAAAGTGCGGTGCACAACTATCACGCGGCCGCAATCCACATATTGCACGAATACACTTTTTTTAGGCAACAAATACCCTTTGAATATCTGTACTATTTCCCCATACGATAATCCCGTAGCGTAACATGGACTCGATGTAAGCACAATATGTAGTGATCGCCGTCTGTTTATTTGCTATATTTTTAACTTGTCTAAGTGCATAATTATACAAATTTATTTACTCTAGTGCGTATACTATCTATTTGAGGTTTCCAATTTAAATTTTGGTCAATGAACCTAGAAATTTTGTAGAAGTTGCTTCTTTAATTTTTGGTATATCTAATTTGAGATTATGTATTGCATTCGAGGATTTGGTGAATTGTATATAATATGATTTATTTAAATTAATTTGTAAGTTGTTTAATCTTAGCCATTCTGTGATTTTGTCAATAGTTTTATTAATGTCATTTTCATGTTGTACTCTGGAGTCTACCGATTTTTTGGTTGTCACAATAATTGATATGTCATCGGCATATAAAATACATTTATAATTAATAACGTCGCTTATATTGTTTATATATATTAAAAATAGGATCGGACCTAGAATACTTCCCTGTGGGACCTGTGTGTGTGTATGGTTCCCTTTCCCCCTTGAAACGTGTCCCGTTTTACGAATTTTCTGAATTCTTAGGAAAACTATACAAGTTAGGACAAAATGATCAAAGGCTACATTATTTATCAATAAATTACCCACAAATAAGTTCTTACATTTATTTTGGTATGAGTCATAGTTTCAAAGCTATGGTGCTTCAAAGTTGATTGAAAATTTATAATTCTTCAAATTTCGGTATGTAATTGTCAACGCACGGAGTAATTTAGAATTATTTATATAAAAAAATATGTACTTAGTTTTTCACTTGATTGGTTAGTTGCTACCCGGTCCCCACGCTGTTTCCCCCGCCCGCACCGAGCTCGTACTTAATAATTTTGCATACTTTGCAGTCGTCAATATCATATAGCGAGTGTGCACATATGCGGTGTAGTGATTGGACGATTATTCTTTTATTTAAATATACTATGTTATCTAATAAGTATAGATTTATAGAGATTAAACAAATTGTGCCAATTCCGGAACCAATACCGGAATTCCGGTATTAGTTCTCTAGTACCGAAAATCAGTTCCGGTATTGATAACTTTCCGGTATTGCATGCCCTATTTCCAATGTCGTATCGGTTCAGGAACACCGCCGCAGGAAGCTGATTCCACAGTTTGGTCGTACATGGCAAGAAGTGTCTTTTAAAACGCACGGTGGTTGACAGCGAGTCATCTAGGTGGTTTGGGTGAAATTTCAGTTTATGGCGGGTGGTATAGTGGTGAAATTAAGGTTTTTAATTACTTAAGACTGATTTTATTAAGAAATAAATATTCTTGATTAACCTATATATTTATTTATTTTTGTGGGATCATTTCTTGGGCAAGATAATCATTACCCGTTCCTGAAATATCATTTCCAAGCACTAGATGTCATTCCCTGAAGGGTGCTTTTCCTTAATTAATTAATAAATCGTTTTTGCTTAGCAATAAATGGGTGCCTTCATACTGAAAGCTAATTATAAAGTCTAAAGTATCATATCAAGTAATAAAAGATTAATAAAATTGACTTTTTAAAGATTTTTTTAAGTTCTATGGAGATTATTTTAGTTCTGTTGATTGAGCCATGTATGGGTTGAGCAGCCATCTGATACAGGCACTGAAATCTCTTTACAGAAATTCCAGTGCGTATTTCAGAATATATGGGAGCTATACAGACTGGTTTGATATCCAAAAAGGTGTTAGACAAGGAATGTGTAGCATCACTTTGGCTGTTTAATTTATTCATGGACTACTGTTTGAATGATTTAAAAGATGTTGAATGTGGATAAAGAATAAATGAGTTACGCATCAAATGCCTCTTATATGCCGATAACCAAGTATTGCTTGCGTCGTCAGAAGAGGAATTACAGATGTGACAGTTATGAATGAATGATTTTGAATGTAAGTGTATGAAAGTGAATGTAAGCAAGACGAAAGTAATGGTTTTTGAAAGAGACGAGAGTGTTACAAAATGCGAAATAGGTATAAATGGAGAGAATGTAGAACAAGTGAATGAATTCGTATATTTAGGTTGTATGTTCACAAGGGATGGCAAGCACGAGGATGACATTGAAAGAAGAGTGGCTGCTGGAAACCGAGTGAATGGGGCATTACATTCCTTTATGAACAGCAGAAAAGTGTCCAAGAATGCTCGTCGGGCTGTTCACCAGGGTGTTAATGCCTACTCTTATGTATGGTAGTGAAAGTTGGATATGGCAGAAAACATAATGAAAGTAGAGTGAATGCGGTTGAAATGAGAGCATTAAGAAGCATGTGTGGTATAAGTTTGAAAGATCGAATTAGAAATATTGATGTCAGAGAAATGTGTGGAATGAAAGAGGATGTAGTGATCAAAATTGAAAAAGGAATGTTCCTAATAGCATTTTTGGTAGGCATTTGGTAGGGCCACATACATGTCTTTGGTTGGACAACGGTTAGATTTGGCCGCGTGTTTTGCTGAAAGGCCAACAAATTAGGGCCTATGTGAAACCTCCTACGGAAGGCCACATATTGTTTTTCTCCGTTGGGCCTTTGTATAGAAACCATACACTCAAGCAACGTTACTTGGGTGGTGGTTTGGTACTTTCCGATAGGATTATATGCTTATATAACACTCTCACTGTATTTAATCACAATCACATATGTGCTTCATAGATTTTTAATATTGCATTAAGAACATAAAAAAATAATAAATAGGTATACTATACATACAGTGACAGAATTATAATTAGGGATTAAAAACATTGTTTAAGTCTCACAATCAACATTTATTAATATTGAATTAACATCTTGTATCTTAAAAATTAACATTATTCGGCACGCAACCACAGATGGAATGCACACTAGATCGGTAGGTATCACAACAAGTAGTAACACGCTTTACAGCATGAATAGGCCAGTTTTAACTAGTAAATCTTGCGGCAGCAAACATTTATTTGTTGGCTAAGTATTTTATGAGGTGGCCACAGGGACTCTTTTTTTTCGTGGCGTTAGCCAGCTTCACTCAATATGCCTTCGATCGAACACAACACGATTTTCGAACTCAATTTTGTACATAATAACGTATTGAACTTAAAAATCACAATTTTACATTGTTCTTTCACAAGTTTCAACATGACACTGAACAAACGAAACGATGCAATAAAATGGCCGACTTGGACTGCTTGCGGCCGCGCCGCGCATCTAATCCCCACTACCGTTACACCCCCTCCCCCCCCAGAACCCCTCCAACCCGCACCCCTGCCCAATGCATGTTGGTAATCAGTTGGCACAATAACCGACGTTTGATCTTCGTTGGGCCATTACAAATTCCATGTTAGTGATTTAACTAACAATATTCCAACAATGTTCCTACAGTTGGCCAGTTGTCATTTATTTTTATTGGGCCAACTTTTATTCACTGCCGTTAAGTCAACGTTGTTCAGTCAATGGTAACAAGAAAGTATGTTGGGCCACTGTTGGTAATAAGCTCGGCATAACAACGTTGTTAGTCTTCGTAGGGGCAATACAAATTCACTGTGGGCAATTTAACTAACGATATCCCATCAATGTGCCTACCGTTGGCCAATTGTGGCCAATCAAAAATGCTATTAGGGATTAAGATGGTTTGAGCATGTTGAGAGGATGGACGAAGAGAGACGCGGGCGAAGCCGCGGGCAAAAGCTAGTTATTTGTAATGAAAGACAAGTTTACTTTAAAATATTTAGTAGGCGTTGTTAAAAAGACGAATTAGTATAAGTATTAGAGGCTAAAGCATTTCCCCGTTGTTGCTTAGTTAAAAAAAGAGAAGATTGATCACGGGGCCAAATAAAAGTTAAGTATGTGGCTGCACTTATTATTTCTCATTTAATGATCTTGTGTGTGAGCGATATTTTTCTGATGTGTGAGCAAAGTTCTTATTTTATCCATGTGTGTGTGTGTGAGTTGCTTTCTAGAGGCAGTATGATCACTGTGATCCAAGTCTGTGCCGTATGGAGCTAAAAAAAACAAATTGTCATTTTGACAGCTGAACTTGACACTAACACATAAATATTTACTAAATCCTAGAAAAAACCTAGAAAGAATTTTATTTATTTTCAGCTCTGTTTTCAGCAGAAAGCATGTGGAAACGTTTACCAAATAATTCATTTTTCTCCATTTCATTTGTTCAAAAACATGATTATGAAATATTTGTCACTGATTACATGGTCTTGTGGTTTGTTCGTTTTACTGAAATAGATTTTGTTAATCTTCTAAAAGTAAGTACCTATTCTTCCAGTTCCATATATGCTGCTATACATTTATTACTTTCAGCATTATGTCTGGAGAAAAGCATGTTTGAAATGCAACTGTTACTTGCCATTTTCTACTTGTACCTTGGTTGCCCAGAGCTTATCTGTATATGGACAAATAAACAAAATATCATATATTTTTTCTTACAGGAGAGTAATACTACATTAGAAATGGATGATGTTGCTTTTAGGAGTAAAGGTATTCAACTGCTTCTAGATCCTGACAAGTTGAAGAAAGCTGAAGTTAAAATAAATGGTCAAAGAATGCAAATTTCTATGAGTATGTCTTTTGGCTATTCTTTAAAACTTAATTTATGCCTTATTGAAGGTTCTAAAGAAATGGTAAGATTCACACATACTTACCTACTAGAGATAATAAATTTTCTAGATATGAGTGTGCCATAGCTGCATGGTCAAAAGCATATCAAACTGCTCAAAAGTCATTCCAATATTGCCATTATATCTGGTGCATCAAGATGAAGGATTAACTTGACAGAGTTAATTGCACATAATAATAATGCCTTTATTCAGACAATATAACAATGACTATTTGCATCAACTCTTTTGTCAATGAGTGATATACAGACTGTATTCATAACTGCCTGCACATACATCCAATCCAAGTACATTTACAAATGTGTTGTTAAATTTTAACGAATTTATATTGAGTCTTTTAATTACCTACTATGTTATCCACAAAATCTGAATAAATTTTCAGTTCTTTCAAAAAGTTACCCAGCCGTTATTAAAGTTGGTTCAAGAATTAAAATCTAGTGAAAATGAGCTGCGGCATCTGCTGAATAAGAAAGACATTGAAATAGAAGAGTACAAAAGTGAAGGAGCACAAGTTGTTAGTAAGTACTTATAACCTTTTTACACAACTGACCAAAAAAGGAGTGTTATGTTTTCAGGGTTCATGTATGTATGTAAGTTTCTTTATTCCACAAGAAGTCCTGAACGGCTTAACAGATTTTGATGTGAGAGATATTGTTAGATTCCTTGCATTCCTCTGAGTGACATAGGCTATGTAAATTGTCAGGCGTGTTTTTTGGTTTTAAATAATTAGCTTGTTAAATACCTCACAAAACCCATGAGTGTACACACAATTAGACTACCTAATCAATCATTTTAGCAATGAACTTTGGTTCTACCAACAGTCAATTCTTTCCTAATATTGTTGGTAGACTCATTCAACTGATTACAATTAAGCCCCCAAACTTAAAAATGTTAAATATTTCTCCCATCTGACATTCTGGCAACGGAAATTCTGATACAGATTTTATTTTACTTCTAAAACATTAATTTTCAATTTTCAGGACATTTTAAAACTCCTAAATTTGATGAAGAACAGCACATGAATAGATTCAATGCCTATTCGGAGAGTTTTGGTTCTTCAGAAATTCCCAATAGTATACTTGAACAAACAGTTGATTTACCTGAAAATAAAATAGTGTAAGTATATTTTTCACTTTATTAAATACTAGCTTTCGCCCGCGGCTTCGCCCGCGTGAATTTCCTACGGGAACAGTGCTTTTTCCCAGAATGAAAGGTACCCTATGTCCTTCTCCGTACTTCCAGCTATGTGTATGCAGGAAGATTGGTTCAGTAGATAAAGCGTGAAGAGGCAACAAACAAACAAGCAAACAAACAAACAAACCAACAAACAAACTTACTTTCGAATTTATAATATTAGTTAAGATATTATTAATAACCTTATTTTTGAGGAGCTTGGTGGTGCGGTGGTTAACACGGTCAGCCTGCAATAGTTGGTCATGTAGTCGGCGACTAGACATTATTATATTGAGCTTCAGGAGGCATGTATTGGTCCTAGCTGTATTTCTACCACCTAAACCTTACCTTGGACCTGAACGGTGGTGAATGCCCCATCCTCCTTACCATCTAGCTATAAGGAAGGCCCCGGTAGTGATGATTTGTGATTTTAAAATGTCCCTTTTCTTTGTATGGACTGAACCCACATAGGTACCGAAATCATTCCAGTAGTTACTGGTACAGGGGATAGTAAACATCCATTCTTACATGAAATCACATTTATGACATTACTAGCTTTTGCCCGCGGCTTCGAACGCGTGAATTTCCCTCGGAAACAGTACTTTTTCCCGGGATGAAAGGTACCCTATGTCCATCTCAGCACGTCTAACTATGTACATGCGAAATTTCAGGAAGATTGGTTTAGTAGATAAAGCGTGAAGAGGTAACAAACAAACTCACTTTTGCATTTATAATATTAGTTAGGATTTATTTATCACTACATAGTATAAAACAAAGTCGCTTTCTCTGTCCCTATGTCCCTTTGTATGCTTAAATCTTTGAAACTACGCAACGGATTTTGATGCGGTTTTTTTTGATAGATAGAGTGATTCAAGAGGAAGGTTTATATCCCGTGCGAAGCCGGGGCGGGTCGCTAGTTTAATAATAAATCTAATAATAATCTTCCTGAAATTTGCATGCACATAGCAAGCAAATTTTCAGGAAGATTGGTTCAGTAGATAAATTGTAAAGATGTAACAGACAAACAAACTCACTTTCGCATTTATAATATTAGTTAGTATATTGTAATCATTTAAATATAATATCTGTATGATAAAATTATAAAATAAATAATTATTATTTACAGAAAACAGGAGCCGGTCTCTGTCAAAATAGAACCTACAGAGTCAACTGCTGCAATTAAATCTGAACCGGAAACTCCACCAGTGTTTGAGAGTCAGACATTACAAGCAACTGTAAGTGTTAAACGTGAACATGTAAAGACGGAGCCCAACCATGTGTCTAATGATCCTAGGAAAAGAATGAGAGCAAGATTAAATTTATAAATAACTAGAAAAAACAGTGATTTTTGGAAAAAGTCCGCCAGTGTATGTACATTAATATGTAAACACTTCGATCCATAAGACAGTGTAATAATGTCTACAATTGGATACATATCAATGCTTGTGACTGTACACCTGTCCCTTATGTGTTGCTATTTTTGTTATACAAACATTTACAACAGTCTGTTCAATGTGAACAGGCTTTTGCCATGAGCTTTGTTGAACAAATAAAATACTTAAACATCTCAAATTTAAGTTGCAGACCTTGTTGGAAAATTATGATGTGAAATAATTTACAAATTATACTGTTTTTACCTTTACTTTAAATTTATTCTATTGTGACTTAAAAATTTATTTTCTTTAAAAATTCATTAGTTCAATAGATTAATATAATTTCTGAACATTATGTTGGCAGAAATATTGTTATTTTAAACATAAAGATATAGAATATTAACAAAATGATTCTAAACATGAATTAAGTATACTTATTATAAAGCTGGTACCTATTTATAAACAAAAAATACTTTGTATGTATTATGTCAATTAGGTTTTTCGAAAATGTCTATTCTTTAATATAGTCAAAATAAAATTAAAATATTTCATATGAATTTTCCTACAATGTTCTAATAAGTAGGTAGCTAAAAATGGAAATATTAAATCCAAAGGAATATCAAATGGCGGAAAGAAATAACTATACAAAGTTTTTATTAAAACTTTATTATACATAGAACATTTATTAAAACCTAATATGAAATGTGCTGGTATAGTAACTGTTACTAATAATGTGATTATTTGGAGACTGACAATTTTTTGTAAAATGTAATTTATATTTCTTTCGATTTATACTAGGTACAATGCACTTTTCCCAAGATATTTTTTATTGTTCTACAGAATCATCACGCGCAGCGTGTAGACCTTTAAAATCAGTTGTTCTTTCATATTTGTCTCTGTGACATGTGTAATGTTTTCATAATGGCATAGGTACATTCAAATGATGATTTAAAGGACAATGCAACCAATTGGCCCAAAAAAATGAAACTTGTTGTGCATAATTGAGACCGATGCCAAACGCCAGTTCTTATCATTCATAACAACTTTTACTATGGGACCAACAAATCTACACTGGGAAAAAAAATTGTTTGGCCCCATAGTAAAAGTTGTTATGAATGATTTATCGTTTGGCATCGGTCTCCAATATGTACAACAGTTTTTTTTTGTTTTTTTTTGTTAAAGGAAGAGTTGCATTGTCTTTTTAAAACATTGTTTATAAAACTGGATTAATGGATTCATTAGTAAAATGAAGTTTTATGCTAATGCATCTTTGGAGAGTCTCTTTTAATATAAAAAATAGCGTATGAGCTTATAAATAAGAGTTGATAATAAAGTTTAAAAAGTAGTATTATGGATTTTTATGTTTTTTTTAATCGTTTAAATAAGTACCTAGATAACTATGTTATAATCAGGTTGAATTGCTAATTTTTATTATAATTAGGTATCAAATAGAAGAGATATAGTATACTATACGCCAATTCATTAGCTATGAGCAGATGTATATATCGATATTCAGTTGTATCGACTTCCTACTCCATCACTACTATCTACTTATGCTTTGCTTCAATCTATCGATATTTTTGATTCACTGTCCAGCAGCAAAACTTTCATCGTTTCGGGACCAGCCCAAGTGCCAAGCACAAATTTTAAGCCAACGAGCCAACGTATTTAAAATGGCTATAATAAACATCAAAAGCTTTGCTTTGCTCTCCAATATAATCGCATTAGTTGTAACTACAGGGTGAAGTTTACTACTATGAATTTATTTATATTAAAGCAACAATTATAAATAACGTTCTACCACACAAGCTCAAATCTGTGCGATTTATATATCAAACAAGATTGAATGATATTTTCATACATTCTCCGCACAATGGATTTAGGTGAATCGATGGATATGAAAAAATGTTTTGTTAATATCAATGAAATAAACTATTGATAACGTTCAATAGTTTCTGTTACAGTTTCCAATTTTATGTAAGTATTTTAAAATTCGTCAATTTTGACATTTTAAGTAGAATGTTTTTGTAGAACTACACAATGGAATTTATGGAATTATCCAAATTATATAAAATAATTATTATAATTATAATTACCCAAAAGTTGGCTGGTAGATAATGCTTTAGCATTAAGCCCTCCTATTGTACGTTTAGGGTAGACCGGGTACAATTGTACCAGGGGACGATTGAACCATCGCAAATATCTTCTAAACTAAGCGTCGTACTGTTGTGTGACTGAATCAAGCGCGCCTCCGAACGCGGGCCTCTCAACCGCCAGTCTCGCGCGAACGTGGCACGAAGCGGGCGAGTGTCGCGGCGAGGAGAAATTTCTGCACATCAAAAGTAAGTTTTTTGATGTAATATTTTTTAGTTATATCAGAAAATCTAAGCTGTATTTTTTACTTGGTGATAGTTTAAACGCTTAGTATAATTGACGACAATGCATTTTAATAGTTTTTGTGTCATATAGTGCTCGTATTCATAAGTAATTTACCTTTGTTGTCAAAATGACCTTGTGGGGACAATTGTTACAATTTCTTGGGTATGGTTGTACCGGTACAACTGTCCCCGTGGTACAATTGACCCCATAAGACCGTTTAATTATGTAAATCTTTCTATTTATTTATTCGGGTCAAAAATTTTAAAAGGTATGATATTATAGTTTACAAAATATAATTTGCACCGATTCGTCATATCGCCTATCTTGTATTCTGTCGGAATATTTATATTGTGACTAGCTTTTGCCCGCGGCTTCGCCCGCGTGAATTTCCCACGGGAACAGTGCTTTTTCCCGGGATAAAAAGTAGCCTATGTGCTATTCCAGGTCATTATCTACCTCTGTACCAAATTTCATCGAAATCCGTCCAGTAGATTTTGCGTGATTGAGTAACAAACATCCTCACAAACTCACAAATTCACAAACTCACAAACTCACAAAGTCACATCCAAACTTTCGCATTTATAATATTAGTATGGATTATAATATTATATAAGGAAAAATATTAGCCAGTTTCTGACTATTGTACCAGGGGATAGTTGTACCAAGGGGACAATTGTTACATGTGCCTTTCCATACAATATGATAATTGATTATTTGCGTGTTTTTTTGTTGTTTATCACAATTATAACAGCAAAATAGTAGCTTCTATGACTTAATTAACCATGTTTTAAAGTCCTTATTATAGAATTTGTTGCTAGAGAAGAAAAAAAATATGTTTTATGTTTTTCAAGTTAACGAAAGTTATTTCAGTTAGTTGTGTGAAATTTTTTGTCTTTTAATTTTAGTTACCTTAAAGTTTGTACCGCCGAGTTAAGGTCATATTCAGAAATACATTTTCTTTGCTTAAAAACAGTGTTTTATTTCCTCAAAACTTTGGTACAATTTACCCCGTAATGGGGTACAATTGTACCAATTTCCCAATTCTATTCAAATAAAAAAATAATATGTTTATACTGTTTTTATAGCCATAAAAATGGTTCTACCCTCTAGCTAACTAACATAGGTATTGTTGAGTATTAACAATATTTAATAAATATTAAAAAACAACTAGCAATTCAGCGCCAAAGGCAAAATGGTACAATTGTCCCCGGTCTACCTACTTTGTATTTTTGTACAATGAAGGTTAAATAATAATAAATAATTATTTTATGTATTGTAAATTAGGGTCACGCCATGAAATATTAATGAAACTTCACCCTGTACTTGCTCGATGTATGATAAGTATTTATTTATGTGACAAATGCGTTATTACAATTTCCACTCTTAATAAATACCTATTTAAATTCGTTTGATTATGTGCCTTTTGTTTTGAATTAAGTACAAAACTGATTGCAGCCTATTAGTTAGATCCAAATTGACACTTGGACTTCTTTATTTTAGTTGTGACTTATAAGTATGTCTACTGACTAAACTTCGTTTGAAAATTTGCTAATTATTACACTATGGATATAACTTTATATTATTCATAGGAAAATCTAGTTTTAAGTAGCTATTGCCTTGAGCTAAAAGTATGAATATTGTATATCACATATATATTTTCTTTTTGAAGTAAGTATTTTAATTTGATAAGAAATTGGTTATTCAATATTCAAAAATGTACTTCTTCAAACACAAGGGACAACCGTAAGTCCAGTGGTGCCAATTTCTTAATAATCAGCTCTATTTTCGACTAATTACAATTTATTTCAGTACCACTGGGCCCAAGGTGCAACTTTAAATAAATACGTTTCTAGATTTCAATTTATTTTAATTCTTACCTAAAGGTGCACTCAGACTATGTATACACACGATGCGTACAAGCAACAGACTATAAGTAGGGGCAGGGCTAGTAATGAATCGAACTTTATATTTGACTTTTGACCAGATAATAGGTTTGTAATAATATTTTTGAAAGTTGAGTATTCGGGTTTATAAGTCAAAATAAATTTCCATTCCATACACCAATACCTTAATGTGATTTGAAAAAGTACTACTTAATGTATTTGTAAAATGATGGGTCAACCCTTGTATTTATTATATTATCTCCTGTAAACATGAAATTTAAATATATTTCGTAATACCCTAATAAAACATGATGTAACCAAACTTGTATGAATTCATTTAGTACTAGTAAAATGGTGCTTCTAGTAAAATTTTTGCATATGGTTGAATACCGCTTATATTATAATAACGTGATTATTTAGCGAATAGCATTTTAAAGCCATATTCAACCGTTTGAAATAATATAATTATCCTTAGCCTAAACTGCCTATTTTAATGTAGGTACGTAGTAGATACCTATTAATTATAGGTATATACTTTGTATCTGTAATGTACCTTAAATTCTGATTAAAACTTAAATAATTATGAATAAAAGTATAATAAGAAAATAATATAACATAGTAATCTGTTCTGTAAAATGCTGGCATATTGGAACAATTTTCAATGAACAAAACTTCGTATTTTCTATACTACTTGCTATAAAACTTATGTATTTTACAAAATCTGTAGAAGTTGTTGTTGCCCTGCATTTAGAAAGATGATCGCAGAGGTATAATGATACAAACCAGTCAAATTGGTACTAAAGCCACGTTAGGGACATTCTTCACATAAAAAACTTCCTCCTTTTTATACTTCCTCTGTGTAAGTTACGTACAGTTTGGTAAAGATTTATATTAGACTAGCTTTTGCCCGCGGCTTCGCCCGCGTGAATTTCCTACGGGAACAGTGCTTTTTCCCGGGATAAAAAGTAGCCTATGTGCTATTCCAGGTCATTATCTACCTCTGTACCAAATTTCATCGAAATCCGTCCAGTAGATTTTGCGTGATTGAGTAACAAACATCCTCACAAACTCACAAATTCACAAACTCACATCCAAACTTTCGCATTTATAATATTAGTATGGATTCTAATACGTAGTCCTTATAATTTCTTGGCAATAGGTACTTCTGAGCGAAAGGTAATTAGGTACCTATAGATAAAATTGTACCACATGAGTAGGTAGTTTATAGTTTATTAAGTAATCTGTGATTGTACCGTATGTTGGAACATGAAGTACCGAACCGAGATATCAGTAAAATTGTACAGTTGGCTCCAATTAGCATTTCTATGAAAATTCAAATATTCGGCAATGAAATCTGTTGAACTTACGTAAAATATATTGTTGGTAACATTAAAGCTTGTTCTTTTTAATCTTTCAGCACCAGCGCATTAAAGCACAACCAATATTACCTAGTATTTACTAGGTATGCTCCATGGAAATAATAAATCGTTATATAAAATACCTTTTACTTCCATGGTACGCTCAAAATTGCAATAACAGGCAGGGAGATTCTCATAATCTAAACTATACTCGTAGATTAGTTTAGGGCAAATAAAAAATACAGTGCTTGAGGTACAAACATTAAATGCATTCTGTATTTTTTGTGACCAGATTTTGAGTATTAGCTAAGTAGGTAAGTATATACTTTCGTTGTTAATATCGACCAAGTTTAAGGTTCATTTGAGCATTAAAGTTTGAAAGCTTCTGAAGCCTAGGTACTGTACAGAAAACTACACAGTTCTACATTCACTTCTACGTTGAATATGTCTGTCTTTTAAATATTGTATGAAAAATTAGGCTAACAGCTACATTTTGACACATCTGTTTCGGATTCCGATGGTTTTATAACGTTGTCTCTTTCCCTCAGTTCGAATGCATCGGCCTGAAATGAGAGACGAAATGAAGTATAAGTAACTACTTATAAACGAATGCTCAAAGTATTTTATTAATATAATAAAAATGGCATTGTGGAAAGAAGGGGAGGTCTTTGCCCAGCAACAGGTTAGGAAAAAAAGGCAAAATATTTTTTAATTGTTTCTTCTCATAAAGTGGTTTCCATAATAATGCATCCACACCATAACATGTACCGACTTACTGTACCTATAACACTTGGAAACGTTGAACTACAAAAGTCTGAATTATGTTATTACATTATATACTTGAAAATAATATGGAAATTACCTTAGTTTCTCGGTATTCTCTTATTTTTCTGGCTAACGTCAAAAAAGCATCTTCTATGTTGATATTACTTTTACACGACACCTCGAAGAACGGCATGTCAAAGTCGTCGGCAATCTGTAAGTTTATTGTTATGTATTTAATAAAAGAAAACTAATGTAGGGTGTATTTTTCGAAATTTCCTATTTAAATTTTGGTTATTTTTACTGTATCTACCTATTAGTACCTATCTAGCGTAGACTGAGGTGGGCGCTTTGTAGTGACTAATTACTACTTCAGCTATAATATTGATTTGATAAATCATATTATCGCTGAAGGTAGCGTAGTTAGTCACTACAAAGCACTTCCATCCGGCGCTCTCGGACGAGTAGATATGAGTAAAAAGATATGGTTTATTATGGTTTGTTTTTTTAACTCTTTGCTAGTCGCTATGTGGGTAATAAGTATATCAATAGTCTGCTAGCGGTGGTATTCTGACATTTCGCTACTCATGCCGGACATTTTCCTTACCTTCTGGCCTCTTTCCCTTGGGACAGCCCGGTGGTTCTCGTGTACATCGCATTTGTTGCCAACCAATACTTTGATCACGTCTGGGGATGCATACTGAAAATTGTAAAATAATATATCTAAATATGTTAGATACTTATTATAAGTACGCTTATAACATTCCGGTTTAAAAACGTTGGTCAAAGATTTATCTCTGATACTTAGGTTAGATTATTTTGTTGTTGCTTAGCAAGCTTCTATTATATTTTCAGCCTATATTAGCCCACTGCTGGACATAGGCCTCCCTTTTTTGACGCCACTTACTACGGTGCTGTGCCAGTCTCATCCATCGCTTTCCCGTAAAGCAGACAATGCAAGCTAGCAAGCTTACTTGCTGTTAATTAGCAAGCTTAGGTAGTTTATATCTAAGGAATAAGATACATATTTTTGTAGTTAAATTTATAAAGTCTCGACTTACTAACATCAATATGAGTATGTATGTAATGTATAATACTAGGTAATCGTAAAAAATGTTTTTTAATAGATATTAGCTTCTGCTTCAGATTCAGATCGTAACCTTTGCTCAACCAAATAGTCAGGGAACTTACTTCTTGAATGTTTCTCAGCCAATATGACAAGTGATTGAAGGACTCCAAATTAGTTATATCGTACATAAGTATAATTCCCATGGCCCCTCTATAATAGGCGGTGGTCAGGGTACGAAATCGTTCTTGTCCTGCCGTATCCCATATTTGGAGTTTTATGGGCACCCCATCCAAGTTTATGATCTTCTGTTTGAAGTCTATGCCTGTAAATCGCAAATATAATGAGATATATAAATAAAATCTTTATGTATCCAGTCGTTACGTTTTTCTTCAAATTGCATGCTTGCAATTGTAAAATGCCTATGTCGATATATTTATGTACTTATATGGAATGCTTATTATTCTATAGAAATACGAGTAAGTATCTACCTACGCCAAAAATAATATTTTTTTTACATAGTATTTTGATTGCAGTTTTGTTCGTGTGGTTAGGAGTAGTGCACCCTAAGCATGTATGTATATTATAAAACATCATGCAATAGGTAGGTACTTACCTATGTCATAAAAGGTGAAAATAACTTGTGACAAAAAAACAATGAAAACCTTTTATGACATAGGTAAGTACCTACCTATTGCATGATGTTTTATAATATACATACATATGTATATTATAAAACATCATGCAATAGGTAGGTACTTACCTATGTCATAAAAGGTGAAAATAACTTGTGACAAAAAAACAATGAAAGTCATGCCAAACCAAGTTTTGTTCGATTATAACTTGCATTGTTAGGTATAACAATGATGTACTTGCAGGGTGTAAAATGCATTCAAAAGGTTCATTATAGGTTCATGTGACAGTATATGCGTTTACTTGATCTCATAGGGTCACATTTTCAACCTTTAGTGCAATGAACTGTTAAGAGAAATAATTTAGGCTTTTAATAAAAATCCCTTTCATTTTTTTAGCTTTTTATCGAATAAACAAAAACTTCCAAGACTTATTTATAATTTTCGTATTTTTATTTTTAATGTTGTGAGAAAGAAGTGTTTGTTTCATATTTTCAACCGACTTCCCAAAAAAGGAGGAGGTTATATGTTTCGATGTATGTATGTTTTTTTTTGTTAGATAGATTTACTATAAGAAAACAATAGGTAGGTAGATTGTTAATTTATAAGACACACGATTTAAAACAAGTCTAGGTAACTAGTGGATTATAATAAAATATCATGAGTAGGTACTTGATTCTGCTACTTGTATTCTCCTTTGTTCTCGCTGAATAATATTTTATTTAGTATATTACGAATTTGAAAACACAACTGCTGACAAAGGCTCGTAAAATGAACACCGAACTCACCTATAGTTGATATGTAAATATCGTAGTATCTTTCATCACAATATCTATGCACTATGCACGTTTTTCCTACATTAGAATCGCCTAAAACTAATAGTTTATACGTTGCAGAAAAATCTAAAGCCATTTTTGTTTACTTTGTGAAGGCGAACTGGCTCAAAACATCGGTGGAACTGTCAAAGTGAGAAAAATCGATGAGGGTATGTGCGCATGTGCGGGGGTCGCCCAATATATTGCAACAAGTTTATTTGTTCAACACCTGAGTCTGGATTTTCCCTGTCTACCAATAATATAGTTGATGGGTAGTGATGCTACATTTTATATCCGCCAGTGACACAGGACGTACATTTGTTATGAGGTGGTCGTAGGATTTATGTAAAACACATTGGACTGTGCCAAGCCAGACCTAGGGAAAAACTTTTTGAAATTTTTGATTCTTAGATTAAATAGAAAATCCAACGTTTGCTTTTTTTCTTTGAATATAGGCACTAGGGTGGAGCGCGGATATATGGGGAATATTTTTTATTTTTATTTTGAATTCTAATAGTGAGGGATTTGTGTCTTGCCCGAAATTAATACTATATGTCAATTTTGATATAAATTAAACAACATCTTTTGCCTCCGCACTGACTTCAAAGTTTTAAAATTTTTGAAAAAATTGCTTCACCTGCCAGACCTTTTATTGACATGTAAACGGGTTCAAATTATGTAAATTAACACAAAATATGTTAATTAAGCATAAAATAATATGTTTTAATGAAAAAAGTAAAAAAAATATCATAAAAAAATTAAATTAATTTTCTCTAAAATGACACTTAGTGTCAAATTTCGGCATTTTCTCTCTTTATTCTAATTCAGCCTGTATGGCTCTCAAATGAGATGTTATAGTGTAATGTTAAGTGGCTACTTCATCAGTGATCTTCACAGCTCATTCAACAGACTGCATGGGACACAGAACTCATAAGAATAGCAGCTGATTCTCGCCACCAGGCTGTACTATACTGCCAATTTCTTCAGTCGATAATTATATGGAAAATGGTGGCTATATACAATCGTTTTGCCAATATATTGTTTCTATATCATTTAAAATATAAAAATAAATATCTGGTACTACAAAAAATCTTGGGGTTGTTGATGTGGCAATACTGCGTGCCTTCAAAACTACGACGAGCATCCAACTCACGAATTTGCTTTCGCGTGACAATCAACATAGCTGGAAAATATTGTCGTTGTACACAATATAGCCATTTCTTTGAGTGACTGGGTCTAATATGCTTCCTAAATCTTCTAAAAGGTATCGCGTAAATAATAATGTTAAAAAGAGACCAAGAACCATCTTTACTTTGATGGTTTTTCTTTTAATACAGAACCATAACAGAGCATATAGTTTTACAATTAATGTAGCCGCAGTGATCAGGCCAAGTGAGGATTTTTCCGTCGCTGTATAAACCAAACAGTCGATTTTTACTTTTCAGTCAACGGGCATGCGACTATTTATCTGATTATTATCGTAAAGCCTAAATCTTTGGGAGAGTTGCCTGAAATTATTGCTGATACGTACTAAGATCTGTAAATATTTCTAGGATCTTATTTCTTTACAATCAGTAACATTTGCTCACGTTTTGGCACTTTCTTATATTTTGGACAGTTGCAGTGAGTAAAATCTTTGCATTTGCAAGCCAAAATATCAAAAAGCATCAAACTATCCCGTCGAAAACTTTTCAAGTTTGCTGATGAAATTCATTTGATGGACTTGAGCAGATTTTTTCTTTTTTTATGATGTGCTGATAACAATTAAATAACTCTGGAAAATATTACTGTTGATATGGATCCAGTAAGCCATAAATATTTAATTTTTTATGACAACCTTAGCAATTTCCGGAAATATAGGCTGTTTTTGACGTTCTTATAGTTTACCTCGTAAACTCTTAAAACTTCATATATCTTTGTAAGTTGGTAAAACATTTGACTTTAACTTACAAAAATCATTAATTATTGGACACATTACAGGCACTCCGAGCTTTTTCCATTATAGTACTAAGAATTTATAGGATATTTGTCAAAAAAATTGTCAAGCGCGTTTTCAATTATTCATGCGAAAACTGACCCTTTGCACCCCGAACTCTTCTTGTACATAGTATTGCACCTTGTTTATTATTTTTTATCGAAAATAGAGGATTTTTCCTTTCAGAATCGAAAATAGAGGATTTTTCCTTTCAGAAATTAATATGAATTATACATATATTTGTCATTTTAATAAAATTAAAAATCTACAAACTTGAGTCCAAAATCGACTTTTCGTAAAAGTTCAATGACCTTGCGGAGACGGTTACCCTATTTTTTTTCAAATAATATTTTAAATGTGTATGTTTTAGACCAAAAGGCATAAACTTTTCACTATTAGAAATTTAAAATCAGAAAAAAGTAATTTCGCTCCACCCTAATAGGCACTTACCTATTTAGAGTTATAGCACAGATTAATCTACCCTTTAACTACTCATGTGGTTATAGGTATTCGTACCTTAACCCACTCATTTTCTACCTGAAAGCATACTTTTATCATGTAAAGGATCTTATTTCCCTATCTCTTTGCGTTGCGAGATATTCAAAAGTGCATCAACCTGCCTAAATCCATTGCAAAATCGGCCGGCATTGTGCATAGATTACTATTGTGTATATGGCATTGTGTTAAGGTCCGTGTACTTGACAAGCAGGTGACTGTACCTACTTGCATTGTTTCATTTACTTACCTACTAGCTTTTGTCCGCGACTTCAGGAACAAAATACTGACATCTATACTTTCACTAAATTTTTCAGTGCCCTGTCCATCCCGAGTTCCTGACATTCCATTCTAAAACTTTGTGAAAGATTTTTTCAAATCGGTTGAGTAGCGGTCACGGTAACGGCGGGGCAGGGGGTGCTAAGAATCCCCGGCAGATGCCAGGCTACCAACCCCGACGACCCTTGGCGCTGGCAACTTACAACACGTGCACACTGCGGACCGACGAGAAACTCGCTGAACTGGAGGAAGAATTGAGCAGGTTACGATGGGATATTGTAGGATTATGTGAAGTCCGAAGAGAGGGGGAGGACACCATGATCCTCAAATCCGGAAACCTGCTCTATTTCCGGGAGGGCGACCAACTGTCCCAGGGTGGTGTCGGGTTTATCGTCCACAGGTCCCTCGTCAACAACGTGGTCCATTTCGAGAGTGTTTCGGCGAGGGTAGCGTACCTTGTACTCAGAATCACCAAACGGTATTCGTTGAAGGTAATACAAGTATACGCACCGCCCTCATATCGCTCCGACGACGAGGTAGAGACTATGTATGAGGATATTTCTAGAGCCATACATAGCTCCCAGGCCCACTATACCGTTGTGATGGGGGACTTTAACGCGAAACTAGGCAAACGAAGCGATGATGAGCTGAGAGTGGGGAATTTTGGATATGGAACGAGGAATGCACGTGGCCATCTGCTGGCCGGCTTTATGGAGAAGGAGGGCCTCTTTATGATGAACTCCTTCTTCAAAAAACCAAAACAGCGAAAGTGGACATGGTTGCATCCTAATGGCGTTACAAAAAATGAGATTGACTTCATCTTGTCGACGAAGAGGCACATATTCAATGATGTCTCTGTGATCAATGCCGTAAAAACAGGAAGCGATCACCGATTGGTAAGAGGCATATTGAATCTTAGAATAAAACTCGAAAGGTGTCGACTGATGAAGTCTACGCTCCGACCAGCGCCTATCCAGCTCCAAAACCCCGAGAGCTTTCAGCTCGAGTTGCAGAATCGCTTCGAATGCCTGGGAGACTGCGAAAATCTGGACGATTATAATGACAGGTTTGTGCAAATTGTTCGAACAGCTGGGTCTAAGGCCTTCAAAACCCGCTGTTCAAAAGGAACCAAAAAGATGTCGGACCTCACCAACAAACTCATGGAAGAAAGACGAAACTTGGTTCTGCAGTCCTCTGACGATGCTGCTCAGTATCGACGTCTAAACAGACAGATCTCCAAGTCCCTAACACGCGATTTACGCCAATTCAATACTGACCGTATTGAAGAGGCGATTAAGCGAAATAAGGGCTCAAAAGTGTTTGCAAGGGATCTGTCTGTTGGTCAAAGCCAACTGACCAAGCTGAAGACTGAGGATGGCACCATGTCGGTCCGTCTCCAGGATCAAGGCTCGAAACCTATCCAGTTGAAGCGAGGGGTGAGACAGGGAGACGTTATATCTCCAAAACTGTTCACCGCCGCCCTGGAAGATGTCTTCAAGCTTCTGGACTGGAGCGGACTCGGTATCAATATCAACGGCGAGTACCTCACTCACCTTCGATTCGCTGACGATATCGTAGTCATGGCTGAGACCTTGGAAGACCTAGGCACAATGCTCGATGGCCTCTGTAGAGCCTCTCAACAAGTGGGTTTAAAAATGAACATGGATAAGACGAAAATCATGTCTAATATCCGTGTCGCACCCACTCCTCTAAAGGTTGGAGACTCTACACTCGAAGTTGTTGACAATTACGTATACCTGGGACAAACAGTTCAGTTAGGTAAGTCCAACTTCGAGAAAGAGGTCAACCGTCGAATCCAACTCGGCTGGGCAGCATTCGGGAAGCTTCGCGATATCTTCTCGTCCAAAATACCGCAGTGTCTCAAGACTAAGGTCTTTGACCAGTGTGTGTTGCCAGTGATGACATACGGAACAGAGACGTGGTCGCTTACTATGGGCCTCATAAGAAGGCTCAAGGTCACCCAAAGGGCGATGGAGCGCGCTATGCTCGGAGTTTCCCTGCGTGATCGAATCAGAAATGAGGAGATCCGTAGGAGAACTAAAGTAACCGATATAGCCCGCAGAATCGCCAAACTTAAGTGGCAGTGGGCGGGGCACATAGCTCGCAGAACAGATAGCCGTTGGGGCAGAAAAGTTCTCGAGTGGCGACCACGAACCGGAAAACGTAGTGTTGGCAGGCCTCCCACTCGGTGGACCGACGACCTGGTGAAGGTCGCGGGTTGCGCATGGATGCGGGCAGCGCAGGACCGGTCGTTGTGGAAATCCTTGGGGGAGGCCTTTGTCCAGCAGTGGACGTCTTTCGGCTGAGAGAAGAAGAAGAAGAGTTTCAAAGAAGGTATTTCAATTTTCACATTTAACTTCCCAATTTTTTTGCTATAAAATTAAATTCAATTATTGAGTTGTAGGTAAAAGGTCAATTTGCATCGGTCTTACAAATATCTATGGTCACGATCAAAATTAACTTCATTTCGAGCGTAGCTAGTGCAAGAAATATATAACATCCAACTGGCATATCGTGCAAGTACATTTTATTTAAAGCAAACAATAATTATGTTTACGTCTCTCCAACTGCATTAGCCGTTGGGGAATAAATGTTCGCCTTCCGGGTTGTGGGTGTAAATGGGAGTTCCCTGGCTCTATCTATCATGCTCTTATCAAAGAAGGAATAAAGTCGAGAATGCAATTCGAAACATTTGTATCACTGGATTCTGAGATACATTAAGAGCTCCATTTATTTAACTTAAACCCTCGATAGCGACTATCGAACCGATTCATCTCAGTGGCAATGTTCTGTATGTTAATGTCTTATGTTTTCGTATTAATGCACTCTGGTTTTGAGATCTGATATAGCACCTTTGTTTCTTACCTCGGTCCCTCGGTGATTCTGTAGTTCAAGGCTACGTTTGTATTTTAAATTCTATATGTGACTGTTTATGAGTAGATCTTTCTGATTAAGATTTTTTATGGGAATTAATGCACATTTTAAGAATGTTTAATTTAACGACTTTTAAACAAACGAAATGTGGGCTTTGAATTCTTTTGGTGAGTTCATTTATTTAGTTGACCTGTAGAATTATTTAGTTGACTTGTTTATTTATTTAGATGGCCTATAGCAATATCTAATAAGATTTTATTTTATTACAATAAAGGAAAATACATTTTTATATAAACTTGTTAGATCAAAAATGGAGTCACTGGCTTTTGTACCGTTGGGTATAATATATTTTTTATATTTACAAGTTTTGTTTTGTTTCTACCAACAATGATTTTTACAAAGTGACTTTAATTTTATGCATTTTTTTATTATTTACTGCTTCAAAGGGTTACAGGATCAACCTGTATCAATCACCTACAAAAGAAAAGTGTCAAAGATAGTTCGGTACGAGCGAGTGTAGCGAAAATTTTTTTTTCTTGAATTTGGTGATTCATGCTTGCAGTATCCTAGTCGAGGTTAAGATAAACAACACCGATGATTTAAAAATTTACATCAGCTAGGTATTTATTTATTTTTACACCGAAATTAAATTTACTTGCAAATAAACTGAGATCGCCTGCTGTATAAACATCTTTGAACTTAGAAGTTATTTATTCTATTACTGCTGTAACGGTACCTGCTTTTAGGTTTCGATTTAGAACGCGCATATATATAACTCATATGTGTGACAGGGTTTACATTCCGGGTCACACAGTAGCCGCAAACACAGCTGCGGGCACGCAGATACAACGGCTTCATTTGTCAACCGCAAGAAAACAGCCGCTTCACTTGATCTATGAATACCCGCAATTTTGACATCCACGTTCCGTTTTGCCTTTCTGACAGTTAACGCCACCGCGGCTTCTGTTTCCTTGCAATTTGTCCTATTATACAAGTCAGGTGTAACGGAATGGATTTGCTGTTTCGCTCCTAGGTTTGTTTTACGACAGTGCACATTATGCCTACGCGTTTACTATAAATCCTCTTGTCTCAACCGTTGTTTGGGTTTATGACTGTCATCTAATGGATGCCCGGGGCGTCGGTCTCTTCATAGTGACTGGTCATTTTGCCGAGCAGTTGCTGGCTCCTATCGTCATCGTCTTGGTTTAATATCTATTAGACTATCACTTTCGGTCGCCGAGTGCTCCATTGTCAGCGATATGATCTTTTTTGTTGTAATGAGTGCGCAGATCCGGTCGATGTTACCTAATCGCTGTGACGCACTTGTGAGAACATCGGGCTTGAGCAATTTCTTTGAACTTTATCTCGCCGGTCCGTGGGCGATCTGGTGATCGTTGCATTTCGACCAGTGAAACAGTCCTATTCATCAATCAATGATACAAATAGACAATTTGGTTGATTAATCGTGCTGCTTAAAGTGCCTAGATATTGCGTCGTTCGTATTATATGAACGTCCCAAGTAATGTCGCAGATGAAAAGATTGCTCTTTAAACGTACTTAAACTTGATGGTTGCACATCATAATTTCTTGTATAAATACTATAATTATTTTACCTGGTACCCATCTAGATGGGTGAATGATGATAAGCATTAAATGGTAAATGTTTTTTAATTCGTATGTTTACCTTATTAAAGTGTCTATAAATGTTTATTTAAATATGCAAATAGCAGGTTTCGCTGCTGCGAAACTGTCATGATTCCTTTACGGTGGTTATTTATATCCTTTCTTTGCGATGAATGTTTAATCTGGTCTTGGCTCCAGTGTTTTAGAGGTCAGGGTTTGAGGCCACAAGTGTTCCGGGACCATGTGACAAGCAGGCTCATTGTTCGCAAATTGTTTCACGCAAGGTTCTGTGTAAATGTCAGATAGGCGCTGGCGCCGCTGGGCGGAGCGTCAACTGACAACCACAAATAAAAGAGAACTGATTTGTCTACAACATTTTATTTATACAATGAAGCGCTCCCTGTATAAAATGTTCTCTAATGGAATGTATCAACGCTCTTTTAATAAACCGTGCCTATATAAATGGTTGTCAGACATACTTAACAGAATTTTTAGCAAATGGATGTTGTTTGCATGAACAGATAGTTTTTGACCGATGCTTAACTACAATCCCTGGGTGCCCGAAGGGTCTATCGAAAAAACACAAAAGCGCGTGATGTTCGTAAATAGGTAGGTACCTAGATACTATTAGGTATGAAATATTAATTTCAATAAAAGTATTTTAATAGAAGATTATTTCTCTATACTCTAAGTAATTTATTTCGTCACAAGTCCACAGCAGCTAGAGGCTGGTAACAATCATTTTGTCTTGTAAATTTCCGGCTCTCCGCTCTATTGTGACTAATATTTCACATTACTGTCACTTGGTAAATGCCTGGATTAAGTCTTAGGTCTTACTACATCAATGCAAGATCATTTACGCTTGAAGTTGGTGAATTATATGGCAGTTGGACTAATAGATAACAATCCGTATAACATTGAGACCCTACCACTTTCAATTGACGCAGGAACTGATTCAAATCAAAGGCAAACAAGTAATGAGTAAATTATATTGGTATTACTGTTTTAATATAACTCTAGTCAACCTTTATTATTAACTAGATAATAAGAAAGGTTGACTAGAGATTAGTTACTTACCTAACTACTTCATCATAAAGTTCTGTTATAATGTTTACTATATATACCTACGATATTAACGAACTTGTGTAAAAATATTCAGATATCGATTATGAGGACCGCCTATGTCATTGACCGTAAAATAGAGATGACAATGGTCAACAACTATATGAAACCGCACGTGCTTATTTCATAAACGACGCCGACACAAATCAGGCACTGAATTTAGAGAGTGACTTAACTAAGTATTCATGTGTAAGTACTTAGTTTTATTATGAATGACATTATGCAAAGCTGCGAAGTTATGTATGTCACCTCGTCATTCTGGTCAAAACGCAAAATACGACGCAAATTCATGGCCATTTCGACTTGACAAGACGAATTCATAGGCTTCATTTCTTAAAGAAAGTGTTAATCTATTCAATAGATTACCATATTATAATTTCACTCCCTTGACGCCTTTTCAATTTAAAGCCCTTTTCATTTATCATGTACGCTCCATCTAAAGGCACTTCCGTGGAACATCGCATTGAAGGTATTGAATAGAGCAAATTATCTCATAGATACAGTGGCCGTACTCCGAACCAGAAACGAAGTTGGTTAGATATTGTAACATTTACAAAGTAACTATTATTGCAACGGCAATCACGGAATCAAAAATCAAATTATTGGTATCACGGAAACTTTTATCTGCGTGTCCTGGATTTATTTTAGGGAATTCACACAATTCTAAGCAAAGATTTAAAGCAAATGCACAGTGTGAAATCAAATTAAAAACCTGTCGATAGAACTAATGTGCTTACGAATTTTGAACTCGCTCTTGTCGTAATTACTAAACACACTATAAAGAACGAAAGATTTAATCTGTTACATAATGTACTGGCTAAGGTAAATTAAGTACTTAGCAATTTAAATATCAGGCAACATCCCTATTGGAATTGATACGATATCGAATCTACAACCGAAGTAAAGACCCAGGTTACGGAAGACGCGTGGCTATGGCTATGATGGGCGTTTTTCTTCGTAGAACTTTGACCCTTAGTAAATCAATGTGTTCATTCTGCTGATAGTTTCCTATATTTTTAACGCCCCGAGCTAAAAGAGGTACTTATAGTATTACGTTATGTCTAGTCGGAATCCCTGGTACTTTATTATCAGTGTCCAACCCAAATGAATCTTCACCAAATCCTTCAACGGCCCCATTCAAATCATGTGGTATTCCTGATAGCAAAAATACCGGATCTTAGTGTAATTAATGGAACTCCGAGGACAACTAGGCGACTCGTGAATGTAGTTCATGATATTAGAAATTCCACTGTCTTGCAGTGAAATTAACTAAGCAGTTTTCTCCAACTGACGTATGAACATAATTTCTATAGAAACTGCTATGTTCTGTTTTCGCATCAATGAATTAGATATCCTGGATAGTTAGTGTTTCACCTATTTTAACACCCAATGCAAAAACGAGGGGTGTAATTTATAATTGTAACATGTGCATTTGTGTGTTTGTTCACGGCATCGTATTTCTGAAATTGCGGAACCTTTTTTAGTGTGAGAAAAGCTTTTTTTTGAACCTTTTCGAATATGTAATCAAGGCTTACAGTCGACAGCTGTCGAAATTTGATAAAATTGGTTAAGTAATTTTAGAGTAATCAGTTTTTTTCTAGTCAATATAAGTTTTTATATTTTTATAACGATACGGTTGTAAAACTTCTTTAGATATTCTACGTCTACTGATATTCTGAGCTTATATTTTTCAACAATTTACAAAATCGGTGGTAGGCGGTTGTGAACTATCACTTTATCTAAATATTGTATTTTTTCGACCACATGAAAAAAAAAAAAAACCACATGAAAGTTTTGCGTTGCTTTATCGACTTTAACAATTAGTAAACACCCACAGATTTGAACGCACTGTTTGTTTTTAGCAGGCATTTCAATGAGGCGCCACCCGTGAGCTAAGAGTAGGTATTTTCCTTTATTTTCAACAGAATATCTTGTTGACTAATTCATGAAGGTGCTATGTATGACAAATATTAATTATTTCAGATTATTCTATAATTGCATTGATCAATCATTTGTAATCTTCCGTGAACCTTTTTTCACAAGTAAGGTGGTTTCGCAGGCTGATACAATGTAATGACACTACAATAAAGCAGCTGTGTAAGATACTTTAGTAGAATTTTTTAAAATGTTAACTGTATTTGTCAAAGAGTATATAATTACTACGTTTTAGTATTTGTGGTTGTCAAGGGTACCAAGGAATGCATTGTGCCTACCAAAGTAGGATCAAATCAAATTCTTACCGTGTTCAATTTTATTGTAAAAATCTTAAACCTTCATATAAATTATTAGGGATCATAATGTGAAAATAATCGTATGTTCTTTCTCTACCAAACCAAATTAGTTAATTATTACCAAATTAATAATTTGGTAATAATTAAGTAGGTGATATGGTAATACTGATAATGGTAATAAGTGTAATTTTTGAGCAGTCATTTTCATTGAATAGATACTAGGTATTTGCTTATATCGTACATCGTGAATAGTGCATCTTGCCAAGTGCACAATAGTTAATAAGTAATTCATGAAATGCCGTTTGAGAAAAATCTGATTCCAGTGTTGACGATAATACTTACACTCGATATGAGAAGAATATCGTTCTTGTAAAAATATGTTAGTTACGACTGCGACACAGTTAAATGTCGGTATTTTATTTTATTTCTCTCAGGTTTTTACAATGCCGTAAAAGTGCGTAAAAAGGCGCACGTTTTAAAACCACCTGTATAGTAAAATATATTAATTTATATGTTCCATCCAACAATGGTATACTCTTGTTGCAAAATGGCACATAGAGCACATTCAAGTTTTAAGTACCTACATATTGTTGTTTTTTATATTATTACTAGCTTTTGCCCGCGGCTTCGCCCGCGTGAATTTCCCACGGGAACAGTGCTTTTTCTGGAATGAAAGGTACCCTATGTTCTTCTTCGTACTTCTAACTATATGTATGCAAAATTTCAGGAAGATTGGTTCAGTAGATAAAGCGTGAAGAGGTAACAAACAAACAAACTCACTTTCGCATTTATAATATCAGTTAGGATTATTTTAAAAATACAACCTTAATTATAAGTTAACTAGCCGAGCCCCGGGGCTTCACTCCCGTGGGAATTTTGGGATAAAAAGAACCCTATGTGCTATTTCCGGTATTTGTCTACCCGAATACTAAATTTCATCGAAATCCGTCTAGTAGATTTTGCGTGATTGAGTAACAAACATCCTCACAAAGTCACAAACTGATATCTAAACTTTCGTATTTATAATATTAGTAGGATTGTTGAAAGGGTAAACTTCCTTTTATAAATTATGTGATGACAAGATTATCAAACTGTTAAATCAGACTTATTTTTATAACCTACAAATTTGCATAATCGCATAATATTTGTCGTCAGTTTTCACTGAGTGATTGATTAATAACAATTAACACCATTTGCTATGCAAACATTACTGGTAACTGTTAGCCAATTTAAACGGTTACATAACGTGTCGCCAAACCCATTTAGTCCACGTAATCGCCAAACATTACCGATTATAATGTTATTAATCGATCAGTAGGTACGATTAATCTGAGACACTTTAAATTTCGATTAAAGATTTTTAAGAAAAATACTTCTGTAATAGAATTAATAATTTTTTTTTTAAATAAGGTCATTTTCGCGGGGACAAATTAGGAATAAAAAAAAAAATTTGCAAACCTTACTGTGTTATATATCAAACTAGCTGCACCCCGGGGCTTCGCTCCCGTGGGAATTTCGGGATTAAAAGTACCCTATGTGCTATTCCCAGTATTTTTCTACCCGTAAACCAAATTTCATCGAAATCCGTCCGTAAGATGAAAGGGCTCGTTATGAGGATCTCAAATATATTTTTGTTATCATTGTAAAATAATAATAACGTTTATTTCCTTCTTTCCACAACCATGTAGATTACATTAAATAATACAACTAATACACAACACACAAGCGTTCATATAATAAAAAGAGCAAAATAGAATAAGATTGTGGAAAATAAATAAGTAGTTTTGATTTTATTCATGAAAGAAGGCGAAAATTGACCATTCCCCCCCCCCCCTCAGCCCCTCCCTGATCTCCGAAAATACTAAGCTTAAAACTTGGAAAAAAATATAAAATATAGTTAATTGCTTTCAGATTACAGAAAAACCTATAAGAATTGGCATTATACGGAACCCTCTCCACGCGAGTTCAACTCTCACTTGGCCGGTTTTGTATCTATAGACTTTCTTATAAAGTCAACGCATATCAAATCACCCTTGACTCGGAGTTTTAGTTTGTAGTTGGGCAAAAATTTTCCTAAAAATCCGAAAATTCTATGGAATTTTATGAAATTTCAAAAGAAGAAATCGAGAAAGAGGGTTGACTGACTCTCAGGGTCAACTGAGTTGAGCACGAGGGAAAAGGGTCATTTTATTTTGGAAATAACTAAGCGTTTGTTCTATAGAATAGTTCCATATACGTAAGAGTATGCCATATTAAATACAGTATTACCTAAACCACCACTCCATAAAACTGTTTTAACTAGTAGGTACTAAATAAACATATACAAATGATAGTATTACTAACAAAAGTATATAAGTTTTAAGTAAATAGGAGGTAACTGTAAGTGATTAGCCAAATCACGATTGAATTGTACCTGCATACTCTGTCTCTTGATCTCTTCCGAGCTGTATTATCGATCATAGCAGATATGTATCTTATCGGAAATCATAACTCTAAGACAATGGCTTTGAATTATGTACGTTGTACAATATTCTCTGTAGCTTCATATGTAGAAGCATAATTTGGAGATTGTGCAATATGCATTCATTTGCTTGAAGTCTCTTTTTACACTTATTATAAGCACAAGAATTTTAAATACCTCCCCTTTTTGTCTTCAACCAATCGTACCAAAAGATTGACATTTCGTCAGACCATGACTTATTTTCAGCTTTTTATATCTTTTTCCATTAATCAGAACTCAATATGTAATTAATATTTTAGACAATATATTTCTGGCACCATACGGCTGACATGGCCCAGTACTGTAACAGCCAATAGGTATGTGTTTAAACCGTAAGTTTTGTTCAGTATTTTTCTGTACTCGGTACCCTAGGTAATATTAGAGATAGATGTTTTCACATCGAGCTTGTCCTGGTTACATACTTATCCACAAAAATTGCTGGTTCCTGGCGAATTCGGTAATAAATCTGTCAAAGCTTTCGCAAGATGTCATTAGCACCCTAATAGGTAGTATGTTTTTTATCTGTATTATGCAATAATCTATACATATAATAAAACAGTAAAAATATTTTGTCTGTACATTTAGTATTTTTGACTAAAATGGATAGAGGGATACTTAAAAAGAATAATAGAAAGCAAAAAAATTTTTTGGATTTTTTTGTCTGTCGTCTACTAGACGGATTTGAATGAAACTTTTTTTGTTGTATAGCTATAAAGTCTGGGCAACATATAGGCTATAATTGATTTTGAAAACTGGAACACCTGATGAAGAACCATAACAGAACAGCTAAACTATAAGAAATATGGAAATGGTGCCTTAACAAAAGTCGTTCAACCTGATGAGCATTTTCTACTGACGTATAAAAATTGAAGATCTGGAACATCTGATGAAGAACTGCAAGAGACCAGCTACACTATAACATATATGGAAATGGCGCCTTAGTAAAAGTCGTTCAACCTGATGAGCATTTTCTGCTGACGTATAAAAATTGAAGATATGGAACATCTCATGAAAAGCTTCAAGAGACTAGCTACACTAAAACATATATGGAAATGACGCCTTAGCAAAACTTGACTAATCTGATGAACATTTTCTGTAGACGTATAAAAACGAAAATCCGAAACATCTGAAACAGTTTGGAACACAAAAATCATCTAAGCGAAACTCACGCGGGCGAAGCCGCGGGCGACAGCTAGTACTTAATAATCGCGTTGATTTATTGACATTTTGAAAGATTATAAAACTTTGTTCCGATTTAGTAACACATATGCATATTTTTTATAAGTAACCAATAAAGTATATACAGTTATGTCATCTTTTGGATCCTAAATCTTTTTACTGTTATTATTTCTTCATTATCCTGATTCCGGATCTCAAAACGAAAACCTGACTTAGGTACCTAATTATGTCTAGTTCACTTAAAAAATCAATACATATAATAATAAAACTGTAACTGGTCTGTGTCTGTACATAGAAGATTTTTAAGAAAAAAAACTATGAGCTTCATCGGGCCAATAGAAGCCAAAACCATTTTTTGTAAAATTTTTGTCTGTCTTTCTGTCTGTATGATTGAAAGCGTATCACGCAAAAACTACTAAACCAAATTTAATGCGGTTTTCACTGTTGTATTATAGAATGTCTAACTTACAATTTGGCGTAAGTTTAATCTTGAAACGCCACTAAGAACTTGAGATATGTGCAGACGAAGTCGCGGGCACAGGCTAGTTTTATATAAAAGGTACAGTCAGATGATTATCTGAGATAGGATTTGGTGAGATAGGAGAGTCAGGTTTCTGCATCTAACTGTACAATACCTTAGGTAAGTGACACAAATTTTAGTACCTACTATCGGTTTCGATTATTAACAAACTTTTGTTGGGATTGTGCTTAATTCATTTGTGTGTTAATATTTTTCACATCACTTAAACTGGATTTTTTTATATAACATTCTTTGAATAAATAACTTATCCGAATGTCAGATTAAACAAAGCCCATTTATAGTCTAAATGCAAAATGATTTAATATAATGTATATCAAAATGACTAGCGGATTTCTATTCAGTGTCTGTTATTGTTGGAATTAAAAGGTCGATCCTTTAGCTTTTTGATAGAGCTTTGCATTAAAAAACTGCTCCATCATTGGTTGGTATGAATTACTAGGTACGAAAGATCTATTGAATAAATACCTAGCCTGTATCTGTTCATAATATTGCCTTTGTTTATCTTACTTAGACTTGGTAAAATTAATTACAATGGAAAATCGATTTTTGCAATATTTCTAAACTTGTTTTTACGCGACTGCCCAAAAAAAGTACTCACAAAAGTGAGTTTCTATCATCATTAAAAAATCTTAAACAATTAGGTTCCAAGGAATCCAAATCTAATTTCAACATATCGAAAACTATCCACTCCGTAAATTTATATTACATACTGAGAATAAAATTAAGTCTGGCTGCTCCGGGAAATTGGACTACCTACTGACTACTTTTGAAACTATGACCAGCAACATTCTAGAATCTAGTAGCCAACAAAAATGTGGACTGACCGTATCCGTACTCATCATGACTGACAGATTTATAATACAATTTTGCCGCGCAAATGTTGGTTTTAGATTGGGAGAAAGTATTGTTTGCAGAATCTAAAAGTATGTCGGTTAGTGCGTCAATGGTTATATCATAAAGACTGACAGTCACCAAGGCCGGAGATCCGCCATTATTGCAAATGTAACATTTTTTTAATTGAATGAATCCACTTTCATGCATACCACAGACTTATGAAACAAGAAGCAGATATAATACCAGGCCTTTCATACAAGCCTTCGAATATTGAAAATTATTATTTTTTATTCCAAAAGTTATAAAATTTTCTTTTATATTAGCTTATGAGCGAACCTTTTTTTCAAAAAGCACGTTATAGAAATTCTCTTCATTCAAACTGATAAAGAAATAAACAGCTTTATATTGCATACAAATAGGTATGTGCAACATAAAGCTGTTAATTTCTATAGGTAGGTATGATAGGTAATCCATAATACCTATCAAATCAAACATATTTTCTAATCTTTTGCAAGTCAGCATCCTTTTATGTTGTGATCTTTGATTGTGTTTAGGCTCTGCTATTACCTACTAAACCAGATAAGTAACTCTACAAATTAGGTAGACGATATCTAGAATATTAGCACAAAACATAAATTACAAATACAATCGTTATATATGATTGTTTGAAGCTGAAAAACTCTTGTACTGTGTAGAAGTATGTTTTTAACACTTGTCGTCCATGCACTGCTGAAAATACATGACGCGTGTTTGCATTGTTCAGGTTTTCAGTATAGCACTAATTTTCAGTAAGTTTTATACATAACAAACACCAGAAATACTTTTTTCCATCCCAAAACTTCAATAGTAAAGATAAATAGGAATTTTAGCGTAAAGGTGCGACATAGATTCATTTAAACTAGATTAGTAACTAGTCCGAGAGTGAGTCACACGATTGCGTCACATCAAACTGGGCTATTTGGTGCATTATTTACGGCTCGCAAACAACGTTCCGGTCAGTTTGCACCTTTTGACGGTTTGTTTTGTTCACTTTCAGGTCATGAACGCGATGGGAACTGCACGAGATATTCTGGGAAATCTAGGATTTTTTTTTAATTGACGCTATGTTGATATTTTTTGTACGAAGTTTCCGATAACAGCCGATAGGTTGACATTGTAACATTATGAAAAACGTAATTTAGTTGTACTGGCTGCCATGCTTCTCGACCTCGCGTGTAGTACCTTAGAAGTTTAACACCGTTCTTTACGGGGATGCACCGACCGCGTACTGTTTTTACACGACTGACCAAAAAAGGAGTGTTATGTTTTAAGGGTCCGTGTATGAAAGTATGTACATTTCTTTATTTCACCATAAGTCCTGAACGGCTGAACAGATTTTGATATGAAAGGTATTTTTATAGATTCCTTGGATTCCTCCGAGTGACATAGGCTATGTGAGTTGTCAGTCGTTTTTTTTTAGTTTTTAATAATTAGCTTGTTTATTAAGATCTAGCCATGAATTGCCATTGGCAAAGAAAAAATATGCCATTGGGCAAGCACGTTAGCCGAGCGTATTGTTTATTTTCTGTCAATACTTTTTTTTGGCCAAAATATAGTAGGTACTGAAGTGTAAATTCCCTATTTCCTATTTTATTCATCCAACAATTTGTCTGTTCAAAATTTTACATCAATTGAGTAAGAGCTTAACAAAGATTTTATGTCCGTGTTTCTAAAACCTAAGTACAGTTAGCATTTCCAATAAAATAGTTATGGACATATTGAAAGCACTACGGTATTAATACCGATAAGTACCTATTACGTGAATATCGGTTAATTTACCGTCGTTTTCGAGAAATACTCATTTAAACATGAAGAATGGAACATTCCCAGTGATTTGTCGTTGGCATGCGTGGAAGACAAAGGTATATTAAAGTACAATTGACTTCGTTGCAAAAGGTCAAATTATGTCCATGATATTTAAAAAAGTGTAAGTATTTCAATAAATCTGTTAGAGCAACTGTGTAAACAGGTACAGTAAGTACCTACCTACATAAAAAGTAATTTTTTTCATCACTTTTTGATACTGTTCAGAGCTGATTTAAGATTGCAACAATATAGGCATGTATTTTGGAACATTTTTACGGAAAGAGAAAATCGAAAAATAACCAAGCAACAGTGGACTTATTCATCTTTATTGTGATTGTTTCTTTCCATAAAAATTAAAAAAAATATACATACCTACATACATACATATTATCACGCCTTTTTCCCGTGGGGGTAGGTAGAGACTAGCGATTTCCACCTGCTACGATCCTTACAGATCTCTCTTGCTTACTCTACACTCATCACTCTCTTCGTACATGCTCTCCGGTTATGGGTGCTCCTAATATCTCCCTTTTTAAGGAATAAAAAATATAATAAGACTATTGTGATAGTAAATACTTAATTAATTAGTCTTTACGAGTCTGTAACTTATAGGCTCTATTTAAAATAGTCTATTTCTTTTACTCGTCTTTCTGAGGCTCCACTCCAGTGAGATTTTCGGGAAAACGAGATAATAGTCTTAAATCAGGAGAAATAAACAAACCGACATAAAATCACTTCAGCGATTTTAATAAGTCTCCATAATGCGCCGACGCACCACAAGTTTCATCCATGTTGACGCCATACCACCTGCCCACACCACCCGTTCGGATCATGTTACAGGCCCTAACATTATTTCACTTCAGCTTTCATTTTCAAATGGTAATAGTTAAGTGAAACCGATTGCTATTGATGGCACAATAAATACTGTAAAACTATGTTTATTGCAGATGATATTTTCCAAGTAGAGAGGTAAGTTCATGAAAATGTAATGATTATTTAGTTCACTTGATCTAGATCACTTTCGGGATTTTTGTTTTTCTTTTCTCATTTTCAAATCGACCTTTCTTCTCATTGAAATACAAATTATGTAAAAAACTTAGAGAAAATACGAGATGCCCCTTATTTTTATTGTTAGAGTTTTTCACTTACCTGTACTATAAATTACCATTTATATCATTATCTGCGTAAACTTAATCAACAAAAATATGAATAATGAATTTATTTTTTAAACGATCTAGTAAAAAAAGTATTATTTTAAACCCTTTCGACGTTTGGTACCATAAACGGAAAATACCAACTCTTCAATCAAATTCTAAATTACCTCATCTGTGGAATACACCTTACTATTATAATAGTCTCAGTACTAGACTAACCGTTGTTATTCACATAAAAGTCATCTTTAGAATCCACTTGATACCAGATCAATAACCTCCACCGGTGATCAGGGGCCAGGAAGTCATAATCTCTATTACGGCCCTATTGTAATTAGTAATAAAACGCGAAGCATTGTTTCTCGTGACCACGGCTTTTATAACTGGGAATAATTTTACTTTGACTAGTATTTTAATGAGCTTGGAAAGCACGTGCCAGTCTTGGAGTCGATTTTAAATAGTTGTAATTAAGTTTGGAATTTAAAAATTTTCATTCGTGAATAAATTTTCCAATGACATCGTCAAATTGGGTCCGGCCGTTACGCCCTCATTCCGCCTCGCTCTCGGCCGCGACGCTCACAAATTTAAAAATTTGTTTATCCTCGACGCTCTCGGCCACGACGCTCACGATTTTCAAATCAACTTTTTTTTGAGAAAGTACCGATGAGAACAAAAATGTTTTTTTTTATTTTTTATTTTCATACAAACCAGCGGCGTATTTATGGTAGTTTTTGAGATTTTGAAAATCGTGAGCGTCGCGGCCGTGTGCGTGGCGGATTGAGGGCCTAACGGCCGGACCCGTCAAATTCCTAATAAAATTACGATTATTTCACTTTTAGGTGGACGTCGTATTATGTTTTGTAGGAAATAAATAATATTCACTATAAGATTTTAAAGAAATCAGAATTCGAATTGAAAAACAGTTTTGAACTAAAAATTAAACATTAATTTTAAAGTAGAATCAACCGAGGAAATATTTTTTTAACTCATTTTATTTCTCTTGCCCTATCACTACCTTACGATACTGCCAGTACTGTCATTAAAACAGTTTTATTTATCTGCTAATTAACTTAGCGACTTAAATAAGTTAACTTAGACTTAAGTTTCTGATATCATAAAATAATGTAAATACTTTAAAAAAATATTTGACATCTTCCTGTAGATTTAAGTGGTTTAGACAAACAGGACGCGGGACCTCTCCGCGTATTAAAATCAAACCGATATATCACAGGACAAAGGCGGTCGACCGACGCCATTCACGCGAGCTATGTGAGAACCCCGAACGCCTGGCGGCGACAATGGGAAACGCTTGCGTTTCGTTTCACCCATTATATTACAAACATCCCCCCGTCCCGGTCTGAGAAGCAGACCGCTAGCTTACTCTACCGGAAGGCGGGCGAGAGAGGTCACACCTCTCCTTAAAATCGAACCGTCGACCAACACCTCAGCCACACGCGGAGTGCCATCTCCGCCAAGAATCAAACGTAATATGCGAGCTCGTCGCCAAAGCAATGAGGGCAAATTTGCCTCTTTTAACAATACTAAATCACCCTCCCTGGGAGGCTCAGTCCTGTCTGTCCACTTCACTCTTTGCTGCAGCAAATGCAAATATTCAAGCGACCAGCGACGCCAAAAGTCCTGGCTCATTTGCTGCAACATTTGAAAACGCGACAACCGATATACGCGTTCGTCCTTCCACGGGTATTCGGGCAGGGCATTCAACGGCCCTCCCACCAAAAAATGACCAGGGGTGAGAGCTTCCAAGTCATTTGGATCTGGAGATAGCGGACAGAGAGGACGAGAGTTGAGGACCGCCTCAACTTTACAAAACACTGTGGCCAGCTCTTCAAAGGTTAGAGCCGTTTCTCCGATAATGCGGCGGAGGTGGGTCTTTGCGGATTTCACAGCCGCTTCAAAAATCCCTCCCCAATGGGGGCAACTTGGGGGACTAAACTTCCAGGTTATTCCCCTTTGGGCAGCAATTTGACTTAAACTAGTACAATTTTTATCAATAAACACAGAAACATCCTTAAGATAATTTACAGTTCCCTTATAGTTTGTGCCATTATCAGACCTAATAAGGGAAGGTAGACCTCGACGCGAAACAAAGCGATCCAACGCGGCGACGAAGGCCTCCGTAGTCAGAGCCGATACCACCTCCAAATGGACAGCCTTGGTGGCCAAACAAACAAACACACACAAATAGCCCTTTACAATACGGGCATTACGAAAGGGAGAAGCCTTGATCGACAAGGGACCGGCAAAATCGGTTCCAACGCCGTCAAACGGCCTCGAAGGTCGGATTCGATCAGCGGGCAAATCACCCATCTGTGGTTGCATCGTGGATGCCTTCAACCTATAACATGCAATACATCGAAACAGGACACTACGGATTGCTCTTCGGGCAGACAAAATCCAAAACTCGCGTTGCAAAATAGCCAACAAAGCATTGCACCCAGCATGGGCGTTACGAATATGTCGATCAGACACCAAAAGCTGCACCAAGGGTCCGCCCTTGGGCAACAACAGAGGATGGCGAGTCTCATATGGAAGATCCGCCTTCCGGAGCCTGCCTCCAACCCGAAAAAGCCCATCCGAGTCGATGTACGGGTTCAAACGAGCGACCGCGCCCTTCAACTTAGCGCGTCCGTCGCGCAAGATACGAAGCTCTGACTCAAACCGTCCGGTCTGCACGACACGGACCCAATGCAACAATGCGCTCCGGCGCTCTTCTGCACCTGCAATCGGCTCCAACCGCTTTTCCTGTGGGTTTCTACAATTATGTATGAAACGCTTAATCCAACTGGTAACACCCAGAAGCTTATCCAAGCTGCTATACCGAGCAAGTAGCCAATCCGGCTCCGACGTCGTCTCAGCGACTACAGCATGTACACGGAGCCCAGTCAAACTCAAAGAAGTAACATCTGTCTGACAGACAGGCCAAGAAGTTTCTGATCCCATCAGCCACTCTGGGCCCCACCAGAGCGGGTGTGACACCAATTCTGGTGCCGTACAACCTCGGGAAGCACAGTCCGCTGGGTTAAGCTCTCCCGGCACATGTCTCCATGTTATATCAATTCCAATGTTCTGGATTTGGGAAACCCGATTTCCCACAAAAACCTCCAAGGTATGTGGGGCCGCGCGCAACCATGCAAGCGCGACCTGGCTATCCGACCAGGCGAAGATGTCTCGTATCTCGACCGTGGCCGCCAGCTCACGGGCAACGTGATGCAACAATTTAGAGAGAAGGTGAGCTCCACTCAACTCAAGCTTGGGAATAGTCAGCCTAGTCCTGATGGGGGCGACCTTGCTCTTCCCTAACAAAAGCGAGACATTGACCCGGCCATCGGCGTCAACTGTCCGCATATAGACTGACGCGGCGTAGCCTCGCTCCGACGCGTCACAAAAGCCATGCAGGCTGGCACGATATTTCCCGGGGGGCAATATTCGACGAGGCAAGGCAATCCGATTGACTTCCTTAATCGATGAAAACAACTCGAGCCAATCATCCAATGGAGGACCAAACAGCGACTCGTCCCACGAGACGCCCAAAGTCCAAAGTCTCTGAAGAAGACACTTCGCAGAGAATATTACTGGACTGATCCAACCGCTTGGATCAAACATACGAGCTATTACGGACAACACCGTTCTTTTAGTCCAGACCTTTGGTATTTCCAAGTCCACTTGGAATGTAAAAATATCGGTTAGCGGCTGGTACTGCATGCCCAGCACCGCTATCCTGTTGGGATCATCCACATCCTCAAACAGGTGAGGGTTCTGTTGGTGATCCTCCGGGATCCCTTCTAGAACTCTAGGCTCATTGGACAACCACTTACGTAGCTCGTAGCCACCCGTTTTCAATATTTCAATCAATTCGTCCCGCAGTAGGAGGGCCTCCTCAATACTTTGGGCTCCGGTGCACACGTCATCAACATACAAGTCACGTGACAGCACGGAAGCCCCACGGGGAAAGCGGATCCGTTCCCGCTCTGCCAATTCAAGCAATGATCTGATGGCGATATAGGGACTAGATTTCAAACCATACGTGTTTGTGTTGAGTTCATACACCGTCACAGGATCCTCAGGGCGCTCACGCCAGAGTATCAACTGGAATCGCCTGTCCTCAGGATGTATGACTGTCTGGCGGAACATCATCCGGATGTCCGCACCAAAAACCACTTGATGTCTTCTAAAGTTCAAGATGATGTCAATTATGTCCCTATGCAATTTGGGACCCGAATGCAAACACAGATTCAACGAAACCCCGTTCGAAGTGGGTGCGGACCCATCGAAGACGGTCCTCAATTTGCCTGTTGAGGCCTTCACCACCGCGTGGTGGGGCAAAAAATAATGCTCAGTTGAGCTCCAATCAACTTGAGCCGGAGACATGTGACCCAAATCCTCGTACTCGCGCATAAATTCAATATATTTATCGCGAAGTACGTGGTCACGCTGCATGCGTCGCTCCATGGACAGCAGTCGTTTCTCCGCAAGCGCCCTACTTTGCCCTAGGCTAGGACGAGAGGCAACAAAAGGTAACCTAGTTACAAACCGACCGGAGGGCAACCTCTCCGTGGTCGATCGAAAAAGGGCTTCGCACTCAGCGTGTTCCGGATCCATCCTGGAACTCATAGGTGGCTCCTCCACCTCCCAAAACCTTTGCATGGTCTTGGCCAAGGACGCAGATGCGACGACCGGTGGCTCCTCCACGGTGTTATTATCAAACACAGGGCCCATCAGGGCGAAACCAAAGATAGTAGACACTGCCATCAGTGAAGACGAACCCAGAGCTTTCTGAGTACCCAACAAAATCCAACCCAATACGTCCGAGCCCAGGAGCAAGTCCACTGGGCCGGGATGAAAGACAAAGGGGTCGGCCAAATCCAGACCCGAAACCAAAGACAACACACCCGGCGGTATGTCTGTCGAGGGGTGCCAACCCGCAATGGTATCCATTACCATAGCCGAAGTCGTGATCCTCATTGTGGAGGACTTCAGCGAAGAAAAGGTGACAAGTGTCTGGCCCGTCAGACACTTCACTTGTATGCCACCAACTCCAAGAAGTGGCACAGGCGAGTCTTCCACGACTAAACCTAACTGGCGTGCCACTCGAGTGGTAACCAAACTGCTTTGAGCCCCTGAGTCCAACAGAGCTCTCAAATTAATGGCTTCCCCCACGACCCCATACGCGGACCACCGCGGTAGGGAGCAGAACCGTCCGCGGCTCTGTCCCAGCAAGGGAGCAAGCTAGTTACGGGCTCCCCACTCTCTCCAAACCAGGGGCGCGCCACTGACCCGGATAATATGGCGGGCGAGTGCACATCCCCATCTGAGGGGGGCATAACCCGCGGCCCGGCCATACATATGGTACGGCGGGTGGTACTCCAGCCGTGGGTACTCGTGCAGCGGCGGAGAAAACCGCTGCGGCTGCATGTGTTGGGTATTGGTAACCCGCGTGGAGGGGGTGTCCCCACTCTCACGTCCGATCTAGGGCCCCCGCCCATGGGGGCCCTATCCGGGGCCTGGCCAGCCACATACTGGCCATGACCTTGGGGCGCGTGGTCCCGGTCCGCCAAGACCCGCGCCGGTACGCGACCCCCCTCCCGAGGGGGGGTGCGACGAGCGAAGCCGCGTCCTCCATCCGATGGTGGAGGGCTTCGCGCAGGAGCGCCCCCGCCCATAGGGGACCCCTGCCTCAACAACCGGGGGCCATCCCCGTTCCGGTTCATGCAGAGCATCACGTGGTGCAGCCCACGGCATGCACTGCATGGTATGGCCCTGGGACAGTCACGTGCATAGTGACTGCCCAAACAGTAAAAGCAAAGTTCATGCCGCTTTGCCATGCGGCGCCTATCTTGTACTGGCAGTCTCTGCCAGTCCCTGCATTGTAGCAGGCTGTGGCCCATCCGGCCACATTGCAGGCAGTCCGCGTCCCTCGCGACTGCTGCCGTGTGTGCAACCCGCACACCAGCTCCACGCGGTGGCGGTTGCCGTCCCTGTTGGGGCTTCCCTCGCCATGAGGGTTCCAAGGGCCTACGTTCAGGCGCTCTGGATGGCGCTGAGTCCGTCATGGTATTCTCAGCAGCCCGTGCCTCAAACTCCAAAAACTTCACCAAGTCAGTGAATGTTGGTAGGGTGGTGCTATCCCGCTCCGCATTTTCGCGCTCAAACCGCGAGCGGATGTCATTGGGCAATTTGCCCAATACAATGTGCACCAACAAAAAAGACCATTGGTCCACCGGCAGCCCCAGTGTGCGGAGCGCGTTACAGGCCACTGTAACGGGCGTGAGCAACTGCAGGCGCAACTGTGCCCTGTTGGCCACCTTGGGCAGGGCCATCAACTGTGCGGCGTGCGCATCCGCTAACAAACGTAAGTTTTGGTAGCGGGAGTTCAATAACTCCCAAGCCGTATCGTACTGGTCGTCCTCCACCCGGAGGTGCTGGATGAGCGACCGCGCTTCATCCTCAAGAGTGGAGAGGAGGTAGGCCATCTTCTGGGCCTTCGACAAATCCTGTCGTGCTACGACCAGGGACTCAAACATATTTTTATATGCTACCCACTCCTCCATCCTACCCCCAAAGTGGGACAGCTGAAGGGTGGGGAGCCGACCAGTAACCGCTGGTCCTTCCTGTCTAACAGGTGTGCGAGGGGCTGGTCCGCCAGCCTGTCTCGCCCTTATTGCGGTCGCCGCCTCCGCGATATCATCGTGCAGACTCAGGATCTGGTCCATGTCCGCCATGTGACCTGCGTAGACCTCCGGGGCAAGTTCGGCTTCGGTAAGCACCACCATGGCCGCTTCCGCGCTAATCAATCGTGAGTGGAGGTGATCCGCTCTTAGCAGTATGGCGCCCTCCCTGTCCTTCCGGGACAGGAGTCCTCCGGCCGTCACAAACCATCTCAATTCGTTGGCGAGTGTCGCCCTAGCATTGGAGACCTTCGCCATCGCGTCAAGTCACAAACAAAAAATAACAAAAGGTAAATAAAAAACAACAAAATCAAACAACTACACGAAGAACCGCGGTAGGTATGAGAATGGCACAAACCCGGAACGCACGGTACAAACCGCAAACAAATACAAAAAAGGTTACAAATATTCTTATACAAACAAACTAAGAAAAATCTAATATTTTTTACAAACAATTAATTATTTTTTACAAACGAACAAATAGAGGGTAGATAAACTACGCTCTGCTACCAGAAAATGTGCGCAGAGAATCCGGACAAACGAAGTGGCGGGAAGATTTCTGTACCGGAACTTTACCGGGAAAAACCCACCGGTAAAAATAAGTACCGGGAAAAAATCTCCACGCGGCACCACGTTTGTCCGACTAGAACCTAACTTAAGCTATACGCAGACTGCTACCACCGTAACTTATATAGGGAGCTACGGGCCCTATGTACTAATAAATAACTAACTAAATTTATTATGCTACTCACCAAGTTGACTTCTTAATCCAAGTTGGGGTGTCTTCGGAGGAGGTGGTGGTTGGTCCCTAATCACCCAAACTACCCCGAGATCTCTTCCCCAGAATAAATACGTAGGTTTCTTCCAGCAGTTCCACTCGGCGACGGGATTCGGCGGCCCCAGGCAGCCACGTTTCGCATCTCACAAGAAAAAGTCACAATAACAGGTTTTTTCACAAACACAAACGTTCAATAGTTATTTAACAAAAGGAAGCTCACAATTATAACTCAAACTAACCAACAATCAACGTGGTTTTAGACAAATAGGACGCGGGACCTCTCCGCGTATTAAAATCAAACCGATATATCACAGGACAAAGGCGGTCGACCGACGCCATTCACGCGAGCTATGTGAGAACCCCGAACGCCTGGCGGCGACAATGGGAAACGCTTGCGTTTCGTTTCACCCATTATATTACAAACATGGTTGAACCACTATTTTGTAGGTAAATGGATTAGTAGACTACGCCATTTTCTCCTAATAAAATTATTATAACCCGCAATATAATCATTGATGACCACGATCATAACATAACCCAGCTACTGAATATTCTACGCGATACTCTATAAACCACCTGCATCTGTTATCAATGCTAAAAGTATGATTTGAAGGCAATTTCTAAAGCAATAAATGGTTTGATGACTACCACGAAGATAGTATTAGCATTCCTCAGCTATTTGTGTTCAATCATCAGACGGAACAAGATTTATTGATAGTTCATTCATTCATTCATAAGTTACGATTATGTTCTAACAATGCTTTATTGTACAATTACGTTATCGTACGCATTTCATCTCGTTTTGTTTATGTATTGCCCACGCAACAACTACTGTATCCATTGATGTATTGATGAGAATCTGCTTTCTCTGATTGGGAAGACAGACGGTATTCTATGACGCGCAAGTGTATGCTAACGTTGCGTCGGGTTATGTCAGCATAGTCATCTTCTGTCAAGGTGGTCATTGCGCAACGGATCCGTGTGGTGTCATTGACATTACGGATGTGACGCGAATCTGAGGGTACTTGTGAGTTTTGGCAGTGAGAGTTGTTATCTCCTGATCTCACCCAATGAAAGGAAAATGAGGCCGGTTTTTTGAAATGGAAATCTGGATGGTGTCGTATTTCATACTCGACGTTAAGTAAGCGTGATGGAGTGGTGAGGATTAAAAATACAGAATCGGCATAAAATTATACTCAATCGTTTATTTTCACTTTTCTTTGCGATGATACATGTTGTGAAATGAAAATATTTTTTTAATTTGCAACAGACGTTTTATGTTGATCATTTCGTGTTGGAAAGACTTTAGCAACAAATAATAACACCAATCAACGATCATTGCTCACAACACTCTTCCGTACAAAAGTTGGTGAATTATTTAATTATCTGATAATATTGAAATACCTACAAACTCTAGTGGCGCAGCTACCAAAAATAATATTTCTTTCTAAGCGGCTTGTAGTGCACTAATAAGAATTTTTTATAACCTAAGAATATTGACTTCTTTAGGCATGTAGTAAAAAAAAAGAATAATTTTAGTATCGAATGTATTCAGCCATCGTGCACAGCACAGGCATGGGCAAAAAAGTACATCACACATAATAAAATGTAAAGTACCACAAACGCAGAAGAATATAAATAGTAAGTTACTTAAAGATATACAAATTAATAAATCTAAGTGAGCGTATTATTACATAACAAAACGTGATACATTGAAAACATCTTGAGGTAACTGTACGTGTTTTGAACAGTAAAGATAAACCAAAGCTGTATAATCTCATATTATCGTGTTTGTTTATCAATTGTTCGAAGGCGTCAATAATTCACCGGACAGGCATCTTAAACTCATAAGTTCTATTGTTTGGCTCCACGCGTGGGCAACTACACGCAACTCTGTCATAATAATGTTTGTATGTAATATGATATTTCAATTACCATTTTTGAATTGTTATTCTTCATCGATTACTGAATGTAAAATATTTATCTTATTCCAACTACCAATAAATTTAGTAAAAAAACTAAGTCTAGGTGCAGGCCACGGGGCTGTAAAGTCACATGGGAAAAAAAATATAAGTAGGAAGTAACTATCAAATATCAACACAGATCGTTTCAGCTTCATAAATTCAAACCACAAGTCAAACAAAAATACTAACCGCAACTTACGAATTATATAAGTTTCCACGCGAATATGTCCAAACCTGATGTGGTATGATATATGGGAGTTGGCAAACAGTGTCGTGACGCGGTCTAATCATATCTAGTTAAATGGCTAATGGACACTAATGGAAATTATCTGTGGCGAACATCTGACGACGTCTGTCTGTGCCTGTATGGAGAAAGTGACGAGTTTGCCTGTTAAGGCGACGACGTACAGAATGGTTTTTTTTTTTTATACAGAATGTTATGAAAACCCTGTCCGAGCTTTGAAGACGCTGCTTAGACCATGAAACCAAACAACTTTTACTACGGAGACCCATGTCAAATCGCGAAAAAAAATTTAGCTGTTCCATACATTTGCTCGAATAAAAATTGGCCACTTTGTACGGAACAGCTGATTTTTTTGTTGTTTGCTCTTGAGTTCAATCTTGCTCGAGGACAGGGATGAAGTGTAGCGAACTTACCCAGATGCAGCCTGTTCACTGTGGTTTTGAAAAGAGTGATGTAAGTATAAATTTGGTACTTCTTTTTTTAAGGGTGCCTCTTCAACTAGTGAAGGTAAGCGATAGCATGTTCAAGACCTTTTTGTCATTAGCTCACCAGAACAGCTCAGCTGCGCTCGCTATTGCAGACCATTCTTGGACATTCTATAGTCAAAAATTTTCCCTTTTCCGACCATTTTCCAACCTTTGCTTATTATTAGCAACGGTCGTTTCATAGATGATAATAATAATAAAAGGCGTCGGGATGTGACGACCCCATCGCCCGCTGGATCTCCAGTGCAATCAGTCAACGCAGGGGCAGCTTGTGGCGAGCTGTTGGTGAGCGGCGTCACCACGGACCCGATCTCCAGGGGGACCACACACACACGCACCTACACACACACATATACACAGTGACACACCCCCCGCCGCTGGCTTGCCTTAGCCGGCCGGCTCAGAGTGGAGTAGCAAGAGCGGAACACTCGCTCCAGGGTGGAAGTGTATTGCACGTAATGGCGTAATAACGGGGAAACCCGCTCTCGGGGGTGAGCCCCGTGAAGGTGAAACCGGAGCCGCACCTCTCGACACCCTTAGCTGCTCACATTGTGTTGCGCCCTGGCCGCCAACTGGTGGCTTAATTAGGGAGGCCCACAGGCTGTACAGCCAAAGAGCAGCAAGTCACCATCTGCCTAAACTAAATTGTTGTGAGAGATTTAAAGGTAGATGTCCGTATCTCACTCCATAACCCAGCAATCCGGTCCACTAGCATCCCATCCACATAACCCAAACCTTGTTAATCCCTACCTGGCAATAGTTCGGCAGCTGTGGAGGACTGTCCGTTAGTATATCCCTATGGTACACTAAGGGACAGATCTCCGCAGATGCAGCCATCTCACTTTTTGATTAAAAAGGTACAAAAAGGCCTCTTCATGTTGGCTTTGGCCCCATGAACGCCTCAAAGGACCGGGTCCCAATGGACCCGTGGCTCTGAAAAGCGTACCAACATAATAATAATTTAATAAATAGACAATACTCATCGGCCTACGCTAAACACTATCGTGAGTTGGATGGACACAAACATAGAAACGAGCACAACAGAGTATAATTCCTCAGAATATAATTACCCGATCTGGGAATCGAACAAAGGGCCGCCAAATGACAGGTAACCTCTACACCACAGATGTCGTCAAATAATCTATACATATAATAAAACAGTAAAAATATTTTGTCTGTACATTTAGTATTTTTGACTGAAATGGATAGAGGGACACTTAAAAAGAATAATAGAACGCAAAAAATTTTTTTTGGAATTTCTTGTCTGTCTGTCTGTCTGTCTGTATGTATGATCACGCTAATCTCCGAAAGTACTGAACCGATTTAAATGAAACTTTTTTTGTTGTATAGCTATTAAGCCTGGGCAACATTTAGGCTATATTTTTTTTTGAAAACTGGAACACCTGATGAAGAACCTTAACAGAACAGCTTAACTATAAGAAATATGGAAATGGTGCCTTAACAAAAGTCGTTCAACCTGATGAGCATTTTCTGATGACGATTAAAAATTGAAGATCTGGCACATCTGATGAAGAACTGCAAGAGACCAGCTACACTATAACATATATGGAAATGGCGCCTTAGTAAAAGTCGTTCAACCTGATGAGCATTTTCTGCTCACGTATAAAAATTGAAGATCTGGAACATCTGATGAACAACTCCAAGAGAGATTTTTCATCTAAGCGAAACTCACGCGGGCGAAGCCGCGGGCGATAGCTAGTAGATAATAATTTAACCTAGAAGCCTAAGAACATAAATCAAAAATTAGACGTTCCGCTCTTAAAATTTTCGGGAGAACACAAGTCATGCACTCGGTTTATCCATCTGGAAGTTCGTCTTTATTAATTGCTAATATTGTTATTAGGTACATCAAAAAGTCTTTATTACTAGCTAGTATTGTTATAGTTACATAAAAAAACATTATGACTTCCCCTTACCATTATAATTTAATGTGTAGATAAAACTGAGAGGCCAATTTGTAAAATGTTACAGTTACGCAAATATATCCATATATATCTTCACAAGCTATTTCTTCTGGCTTCACCTATTACTGGCGGTAATTGTCCATATTGGTACCTACGTAATTAAAAGAAAATTGCAGGTGCTTAAAGCAAAAAACAAATTTATAAACCGTTATAAAACGCAGCTATATAAACGTTGTATTGAATTTGGTAATTAATCTTGTTTTTCCTATTGCAACAAAAACCCAGACAGACATACCGAAATAATTATGTGTAACATCGACATATATTAACCGGTTAAATATTACTTAACAAGTAGGTATCACATTTCGTGATCGATGTCTTTAGGATAAGTTAAAGTAATTAGACAATATTAGCATTTTGGGTGAAGTAACTTTTAATGAACTGACTTTGCTGAATCTATACGCAATCTTTTGTTACATGCAATCGCATTTATACCCCATTCATAAGTCTAACCTTATGATGAATTTGGGTCGCAAAAGGTGTGGTGAAAATTATTGCAGTGGATTTTTTTGAATAGTTATTATTATTTGACAGTTATTAGATGTTCTGAATGATATGACCCCACATTTTGAATGAGAATAGCTTTATTTAAATATGCTTAAAAATAGCATTAATCATCGTCATATACTTAGTTGACGTCAGAAAATTACTTAAACCTTAAAGGTTACTACCGCCTCTAAAGCGCAAATGGAGAAGAAGCGGTGCAACACACTCCACTGCTGCATTTTCTTCAAAGACGTTACTTTACAACAATATAAGTCTTATAAAATTAAAGAACTATCTATGTGGACGAATACATTGATAGGTACTTTAATTAATTGCGCTTGACAGAAAAGGCCTTGTCTTTAATTCAAATGCAAAAGAGGGAAGAATATAAATGAGATTCTGTAGACAATGAAATAAGCAGGATATTTTGGAATTGGACCCCTCAACCGCCCGATTAACAGAACTTACGTTTCGCAATTCGTAGCTGTGTTGAGTTAATGGCTTACACACTAGTTGGTAATAATAATAGATCATTTTCTTCTCTTTGTGTACAATTTTATCAATTATTTTAAAAAGTTTTTATGAAAATTGTTGTGTCATTTCAACACTTTGATCTTCGAGGAATTCCCAATAATGTTGCGAAATAAACAAAACAAAATTAGAAATCTGTGCCAAAAGAAAAATATATGTATCAGAAACAAATAGGATATGGGTTTTGAATTATGATTAATGTACGTAAATTTTATTGACGTCACAACTATGTCTCATAGGATGTCGTGTGTACTTACTTCATCCTGTTCGTAAAAGCATTTTGTCAAGGTTTAACAAATACCAAAAATAAAATGATAAGGTCTTGACACATCACTGTCTTTCAGGGTTACCTTTTAGCTTTTAGTAAAATTTTTGTTAACTTTGATCTTCGGAACTATAAAAGTATTGTAGGTAATCAATCTATAGAATTGTAATCTTGGTAATGTACAAATATAATGTGGTATTTTCTATTTATATATCTATGAATACTGTACATACTTATCAACTATATTTTTATTTATGTAATATTTTAGGTAAGAGTTAATTTTTATTTAACAAATACAAGTACTCTGAATACACAAAAAGATCCTGTGTTGTAATTATTAATTTCGTAAATTTTATCAATTCATTAGATCTAACAAAACAGACATTTTTATTTGCTAACTTATAGTGCTAACTAATGACGGTAGTCATTTAATTAATAAGACACCAGCCTTGGTCACGTGATGATTCTTTTAATCTTGATATGTCAAAATGTTTTGACATACCACAGACATGAGTGACAGTAACGAGTGGCAAAAGTAAAAATCAGAATTAATTAAGAAGACATAGATAAAATACATACCTATTTTAGTCCACTTTCATTTGTTATATAAGGCGTTATCTATTATAAAATTTTCCTTATAACTTTTTACAGGCCCTATTTTAACTGTTCTTAGAAAAAATATTTAAATAACTTTGAAAGTTAAGAACAATGTTACGTCAAAGTTATAGAAATGATTACTACAACATGGTAATATTAGATTCATTATACAATAATTAGAAAATTTAGCCTCTTAAATGATTAATATAGACATTAAGTAATTAGTCGATTAAATCTTCGGAAAATGCACAATATATCTAGGAGATTAGTGAATGAGCAAGCAACCTGACATAATTTCAAGATTAATTTTTAACTGATAAGCTATAATTGTTGGTAAAGGTGATTTTTTCAAAGAAATAATATGTCCGGTTGCGTTTTTAATTGATTAACATTTTGATAAATTAAAAAGATTTTATTCCATTGTCATCCGATGAGAAGATAGAATCGAAAAAAAACTTTTTAATGATAAAAAATACAGATTGCCTCGCAATTGTTTTCGATATTGCACAATAGATAAATGCTCAGATAATATCGTTCACTGGCTGATTTCGATTCACGAGTTTGTATTGAAAGCGGCGATGGGACCACAAAGGACTGAAGTTATGTACCAAAATGCCCTTAATAAATCTTAAGGCCCGCCTTGCTGACAGCATACGGCATACCTACGTGGAGTTATGCTCCTGTGACTTCATTTAGCGATGTTATTGAGAAATATATCTTGATTTCCAAGTATTATGAGAGACTTGCCTTGACTTGAAGCCTTGGTGGTCGAGTTTAGATATCCGCCTGAGACGGTACACCTGTGATTCCTGCTTAGAATCCTAGTCGTGCTTTGTGAATTGTTTTACTTATATTCAATAGTTTTAGACCACCACTTGTTTTCCGTGAAAGAAAATATGTGTACTCTAGTTCTGTTGATTATTATCAGCAAGTGTGTAATGGCCATAGCAAATCAGTCAATTACCAAGAAAATACCTGTGTGGTTAATTCCACGAAATGAAAGCAATGGGCGATACGAATACAGCAAAAGCTTTGATTATGATACATAAATAGTCATCAATTTAGTCGCTTTGTGCACCCATGACATAATTATTTCTGTTTATCCCGAGAATGCTGTTAGCAATAAGTCCGCCTTTTATACCATGTTAATTTGGTTTAATAAAGTTTTAAATAAATAAATAATAGTGCCGCCTGATTTTTTTTCTAATTCAAACGGACAAATCACACAGATTAATTAGCTAAAGTAAGTTCGCGATTTGTGTTATGGGATAGTAAATCAACGATACTATATTTTATAATAACCCGGGACCTCCGGTGTGACGTCCGGCCAGATAACCAATGGGCTACGAAGGTCGTCGAATTTTTTAAATTGTAGAATCTTTTAGATATTTATTTTTATTATGTTAATTAGATCAGATCTACACTAAGATATAATAATCATCGAAAAGATACAATTAGGCAACATTGTAGAGGTACCGATACATCCAATATACTATTGAAGCAACAGAATTCAAGAATTTTCAAAGCCATTTTTTCTGCAAGAACTAATGTTAATGCATGAATTCACAAATAGTAGAGGCGTGACAAGATAAAATCTATGGATACTGACGACGAAACTTGCCTAAACATAGAAAATTTTGTAAAGAATGGACTTGGAATTTTATAAAAACTTTACCGATTCTTTTTGCTTGAAAAAAAAAGTCTCCGGATACAATAATAATTTTTATGACGCGATATCTTTCACGTTTTAGATAAGAAATAACTAACATTACATAGTAGCTATAGTTTTAGTGGAATAAAGAAATCATATTAACTCAAATTACCACTAGTCGGGGCTGTGAATTTTCAGTTGTATGGAGGTGGTCACATTAAATCCTACGATGGTGATTTTTATAAACTACATAGATTATGATATTACAACTGCAAATTTAAGTGTAAAAAAAAAATCACCACCGCCGTTTTTTTTTAAACGCTATTATAAGACTCAAATTGTTATAACTCTCAAACAATAAATCCTACCAGGGTGATTTTTTGTTACATGTTTCCTTACGAATAATAAAAGCTTGATTTAAAAAATCACCAATAAATAACAATCCGAAATGGATTTTTTAATGAGTTGTAATTTTTATAATTTAAAAACATCCTGTACAAAAACAAAAAATCCTGCAATGGTGACTTTTATATATTATTCGTATACTATTGTAATGAACCATATCCTCAATTTTTATAAGGGTGACTACAACAGTTTTTTTTTTATTAACTTTTAATTTTTTTTTTAATTCTACAGTCGAGAAAATTGTATATTCGTACGTAATGTGAATTATTCAATCTTAATTTTAAAAAACGACTCATGTTTATGAACCCGATTTCCTGTAATTAAATAAAAACCATATTGACATTTATAACGTTAAAAATACATTTTATGACTAGAAAGCCTTATTATAAACCGGCCAACTTTTATTTACAGGTAAATTAAGTCTTATTAATTAATTGTGAACAGTAATCTCTATTGTAAACTTTTTAGTTTACGAGCAATTCAGTATAGTTTATTTACCCCTCCCATTTCATATCGGATCATCAAAATTCTTTTTTTTATATAAGGATGTCTAAAAACATCAAAATTATGTTAAGTATAAGAATCATGGTTGTAGGAATTTGTCGGTAAAAAAATTTAAATGTACACATACCCCGCCTACACTCTTGTAAACATTTTTTGTTTTTGGTGCTGTCAATTAAGAACTTGTTATCTATACATATTATAAAACAGTAAAAATATTTTGTCTGTACATTTAGTTTTTTTGACTGAAATGTAGAGGGACACTTAAAAAGAACAATAGAAAGAAAAAAATTTTTTTTGGAATTTCTTGTCTGTCTGTCTGTCTGTCTGTCTGTCTGTCTGTCTGTATGTATGTACGCGTTTCACGCAAAAACTACTGGATGGATTTGAATGAAACTTTTTTGTTGTATAGCTATTAAGCCTGGGCAACATATAGGCTATAATTGATTTTGAAAACTGGAACACCTGATGAAGAACCATAACAGAACAGCTAAACTATAAGAAATATGGAAATGGTGTCTTAACAAAAGTCGTTCAACCTGATGAGCATTTTCTGCTGACGTATAAAAATTTAAGATCAATTTAGAGAATTTAAGAGATTTAATTTAAGATCTGGAACATCTGATGAAGAACTGCAAGAGACCAGCTACACTATAACATATATGGAAATGGCGTCTTAGCAAAAATCATTGAACCTGATGAGCATTTTCTGCTAACGAATAAAAATTTAAGATCTGGAACATCTAATGAAAAGCTCCAAGAGACCAGCTACACTATAACATATATGGAAATGGCGCCTTAGCAAAAACCGTTCGACCTGATGAGCATTTTCTGTTGACATATCAAAATTGAAGATCTGGAACATCTGATGAATAACTCCAAGAGACCAGCTACACTTAAACATATATGGAAATGGCGCCTTTGCAAAACTTGATTAATCTGATGAGCATTTTCTGTAGACGTATAAAAATCGAAAATCCAAAACATTTGAAACAGTTTGGAACACAAAAAGACTTTTATCTAAGCGAAAGTAACGCGGGCGAAGCCGCGGGCAACAGCTAGTGTATATATAATGTCTACTCTATACACCATGCAAATACTGCTGTGATTTAAAATAAAAATAAGACATAGTGCTGGACACGCATTGAATAGCCTTTAGGACTGCATTAAATGCAATTACTACACGCAGACGCCTATTTACACGTATATTTGTGGCTAAAATAAAAAAGTGGTAGTAATTCTACTGTCTCGCTTTCTTTGCTTGTGAGTTTTTTTGAACGTGGTATATTTTTAATAGAGGCCCTATTTTTACATTATGTAACTTGGGTCTTTTTTTTAAACCAGAAAATTCCTGTAAAAATATTTTCTTTCCCTATTAAATTTTCCATCTTTTAGTCATATTCCTCAAGGCATACTCAAGGACTATCCTCGCAATGTTAATGGAATTTTGGAGTAGTTTGTCATTGTCTTCTCCTGTTCTCCATTTCACACACTACCTGGGGCACTATTTTTAAAACTCACCAAAAAAGCGTGAGCCGAATGATTTTTCATTCGATATCCATTATTCCGTATTTTTGAATTGTCTATGTCGAATAATTCGCAACGAACGCACCACTCGTTTTCGTATGGTTTGGTGGTCGAACGTTTTTTTACGTCAAAATCATGAATGACATAGACAACCGGATACGGATATAGATGAAGTCTATTAGAATTTTCATTTTTGCGTTCCGTTTTACGCTTACATTCTCTTTGATTGAAAATTTACGAACATTTATTTTACGATTCGTTACCGATTCGGTTTTCGTTGCGTAGAATGGAGCAGAAATTATTTCTCGCATTATTTTCATATTACTGGCAACATTGCTAAAGGAGTGATTTCAAAAATACGGCTTTTATGTTTTTAGTGACATAGTAGGACCAGTGCGACATAATAGTCTATTCGTTTTCAGTGGTATGTCATACTTTCAAAAATAGGGCCCCTGATCTTCAGTCTTCGGTTCTCCTCTTATATGATATTTTCTTTCACCAGAACCTGGTGGTCCATGATTTTTTTATCGAGATGAAAATGTCTTTGCATACCGCTTCACTTCTCAATAGACGAGCTGTGAAGCGGCATGTGGGACTTGGACCCACTAAAAACACCCCGGTGCCTCTACGTGCCAATACTGAAGAGGGAGAACGGTAGAGTTGCCTGCCACCAATCTTCCACACTCTCCAATCTCTGAATCTGAGTCTGATTGTCTCGCGTGCATTAGAAATTACAATATCCTATCACTGTTAACTATAGGTAATCTTGTTTTGACAGACCAAAAAAACGAAGCTTCGATTTCTATGTTAATTGAAGATCAGCGTTGTTTAAGATAAGATCTCGCGAATTGATGATTTTAATTTGATCTGTCATCGCTACATTGAAGTCTTTTCAGAAAACTGACTTATGTCTACTGATAACATCTTTTAGTCACGGAGGGTAGAGCTAAAATGGTCCTCCTTTTTATAAGAGTTGTAAAACGAACGAAGCAGATGTTAAATATACTACTACCACTTTTGTTTTACCAATTAGACACGCGGAAATCGGAATGAGACTTAGTTTTATAATGATCTTCTTCTTCGTATACTCTTGGCAGAGCAGTCGTGGTCAGGCATGCTGCTTGGAGACGCGCAGCACTGTGGCTCTCCATTTCTCCCGAACTGATGCCTGGCGGGCATTTTCATTTAGAGATGCGTTGGTGAGGGCTTTTATAATAATATATACTTAGATTTGTCAAAGGCTATCAACATGCTACTATATACGAATGTTTCATTCTACTTAAAGTCACAACAAAGTCATAAGCGTAGCCTTTGAGTCTCACGAGCCAAAGCTCTGTCTACCCTGTCTGTCTAAGGTTTTTAAAAACTAAAAAGTTAATAGGAGTATATTCACTTTTAGATTTTAAATTTAAACGTTTCAAAAGCAATCAAGGAATTCGTCCCTCATACTTTACTCGCGAAAGTGAGTGATGTAGGTACTTCCCAATTTAAATTGTTTTCACTTTCGTTACGTGGGCATATTGTTTAGTAGCAGATCTCTCTAGATTTTATCTATGACAAATTGGGATTATTATGAAGTACCTACGATTATAGTTATGCAATTCGCGTAATGCGAAGCGGTTTAGACGTCTCGTTTGCATTGACGATTACAAATAGACGCAATAAATATATGGATGAATAAGTAGTTAGTTATAACTATTTTTGATAAGGATGCTTTATTAAAAATAATAATTAAACGATTAATTATACGTACATTTATGGACTGCAAAAAATAATAATTAGTTCTAATAAATTATAATCTTGTTGCAGATATTTTGGCTGTACTGATTGTGACGAAGCTGTTACGGATATTTCGGCTGTTTTAAATATTTGACGAGGCTAGTGGCGTATAAATTTCTGTATTTTAAGATATATTTATTGAAATAAATAAATTTATTTCAATATAGCTAAGTTAACTACATTATACAAGGATAGCAATATCCTCGATCGATTACTAAACGCGATTCTATTCGTGATTCCCACATAACTGCAATTTACTACTTTCGTGATTCTACACAGTTGCACACGGAATACATAATAGTATCTACAAGTAACAGTTGTTAATTTAACGCAATCGAATCTTCCTGAAATTTTACATACCTATAGCTGGAAGTACGGAGAAGGACATTGGGTTCCTTTCATCCCGGGAAAAAGCACTGCTCCCGTGGGAAATTCACGCGGGCGAAGCCGCGGGCGAAAGCTAGTACAACAAAATAGGAAAAATGTATAAGCAAAAAAAATAATTTTTTTTGGTTAATTTTTCATTTTTAAACAAAAGTAAAAAACAAAAAGGTTTCGAATGGTGATTTGTCCATAAAAAATGCCATATAACATACCATTAAAAGCTTCGACACTGATGATGGGACACATTGTATAAAGAACTTCTCTGCAAAAGTTATTTTCCATATAACGACCAGCGGTTTCGTCTCTGCGTTGATATTATACCAAGCACATAAATGGAATACTTATTTAAGTACCTAGTAGTAGTTCTACTAGTAGTAGTACTAGTCATTTACCAGCTGGCTAAATGAGGAATGAAAATATGACAAAACAAAAAAAGAATAATAATACTAATTGTCTTAACATATCTCAGAAACCTGTTGCATAAATATATTCAAATTAAAAATATTTATATAGTATTTCCTAATCCATATCCAATTAGTATCGTTATGTCTCTATAATTAAACGTTCTTCTATCGAAAAACATACATGAGAAAAATCTCGTCAAGTCTCATACAGCCATCTGATGCTAGACTACCGCTTTATAAGATTTTTACCTTTAATCGTTTTTAGTCAGTAAGTAAAATGCTATCATTTTACCCAATATCGTAATAGAAAGGTTTTAAGAACCAAGTTTTCGCACAATTAGTCATGTTACCCAAACCATCGCTTCACATTTCGCACCTTGGCCTTAATGTGGATTTACGATATTAAAATGTGTCGAAAGTAAACATAACAAACATTAGCGATGATAAATGTGGAAATATTGTACAAACAAAAATGATATGCTGACTCCTAACATTATTCAAAAAGGCATCGAAAATAGGTATGGTAATATTACATAGGTACAGTCAGGTGCAAAGATACTTGACCCCTACCTCACAGAATCATATCTAAAATGTTTAGGATTCTGTGCATCTGACTGTACTGTACATGATGTTATGCTGTGCATAAGCTGGACGGACCACTTTACTAATATTGAGGTTCTCAGACTCATGTTCAAAAAGGTGGAGCTTGTTCGGACCATTAAAATAAGAAAAGTCACGTACCTTGGTCATATATTGAGAAACACGCAATACCATCTCCTTCAAACCATCATGCCGGGAAAAATTGCTGGAAAGCGTAGAGTGGGAAGACGGAAGATTTCTTGGCTCAGGAACATCAGAGAGTGGACGGGAATCAAAACAGTGGAACAATTGTTCAGACTGGCTTTGAACAAGGCTAAATTTAAGGAGCTGACTGCCAACATTCAGTGATGAATAGGCACATGAAGAAGAAGAAAATGTTATGCTCAGCAGTGGACTTCTTGTGACATAATTGGCTGGATGATTTTTAATGATGGTTGGATGATGTGGCTGAGATGATGTGACGATCATGTAAGGGCAATTGTTACTTCTTAAGACCAGGTACAATCTGAGCTAATAAAAACAAAATTCATATGCGCTTAACCGTGGCCTGTGCGCGTTGCAATAAGATAGTTTTTTGCACAACACAATGTTCTACTTTCGTTGGCAGGTTCGAACAGATTTTGTACCGATTTAGCAACTATTTCTCAAATATCATTAAAAATATTAGTTTTAAAACAAAAGTGCTCGATTAAATATTTAATATAGCATCTATATAAACTAATTATATAAAAATATATATAAAATTTTAAGTTTCATGACTTGAAAGCTGAAATATTTTCTAAATTTTCGGTGCTTTTATGAATTAATTATGCCGAAAATATGTATTTTTATTAAAAAGTACACGATTGAAACCTTAATAGAGATCATAATCTATATATATCCTGTATTATTTTTCCACTTCGTAAGTAAACTTTAATTAGGTAAATTTCTTCATGAAAAATTACAATTATTTCGAATGTGTGGTTGGACCTGGCCTTAACGCAAAATTTTGCAACTTACGATTTATTTTGATATATGGATGGTGTGAACAGGTGTAAATTGGCAGATAGGAACCACTAGAATGGGATGTGGTTCCAATCGCCCAATTCAAACCATTCACATCGTGGTGCCAATCCTTTGTGGTATTAATTGAATAACTCGAATATAATTTTGAAATTCCCATGAGGCTGTGATTAAAAATACGGAAGCTTTAATTTGCCTCTCATCTCATAATCATGTGTATTATTTAATGCACCTTCATTACGTTTTTTTCACCATTCAATCGACAATATTATTGTAATAGCAAGAGAAACCTTTTATTGGCCTTATTATAGAATAAGATTTGAACTGTATTTGATGTAAACGCTGTTGGTTTCTTTTATCTATATCTATACCTATACATATAATAAAACAGTAAAAATATTTTGTCTGTACATTTAATATTTTTGACCGAAATGGATAGAGGGAGACCTAAAAAGAACAATAGAAAGCAAAAAAAATTTTTAGGAATTTCTTGTCTGTCTGTCTGTCTGTCTGTCTGTATGTATGTACGCGTTTCACGCAAAAACTACTGGACGGATTTGAATGAAACTTTTTTTGTTGTATAGCTATTAAGCCTGGGCAACATATAGGCTATAATTCATTTTGAAAACTGGAACACCTGATGAAGAACCATAACGGAACAGCCAAACTATAAGTAATATGGAAATGGTGCCTTAACAAAAATCGTTCAACCTGATGAGCATTTTCTGCCGACGTATAAAAATTGAAGATCTGGAACATCTGATGAAAAGCTCCAAGAGACCAACTACACTAGGTATAACATATATGGAAATGGCGCCTTAGCAAAAATCGTTCAACCTGATGAGCATTTTCTGCTGACGTATAAAAATTGAAGATCTGGAACATGTGATGAAAAACTCCAAGAGAGATTTTTCATCTAGGTAAGCGAAACTCACGCGGGCGAAGCCGCGGGCGACAGCTAGTAAAATAAATAAAACGAATAAACTTCATCGGAATGTAATGCGTCTATAGTGTATGACACGAGACTAATGTAATAATGATGTCTCATGTAAGTGACGTCAATGTCCAGCAGGCCTGTCAGTCCACCAGCAACCGATACATTGTACATGGAAATTAATCATTTTTCTATTAATTTTTCGATAATCAGTCGAATCTCTATGGACGTACGGTCGAATATACCTTGTTTCTTCATAACAAAATGCCGTGTAAAGTGCGTCTGATAGTATCTAGCTTGTCTTAATTGCGCAAACGACGACGTGACATCCAATGTATTGCGCACGCGTCGACCGCACTGATTGCTTCTTTTATTTAGGGACTGATGAAAAGTCTATGTCGAAGATAATCAAGGGTCATAATTTTTTTTACAAAAAAAAAACATTTTTTACCACCTTCATGCTGTTTATTGTTGAAGAGTTCCCTCGTTGTGAGCCGATCTTGTGTGCGGTATCAGGTCATGCATTGTCATGGGAACTGCACCCACGTATAAAATTTTCAAGTGGCAGTAGTTTGAATTAAGCTTGCAAGATTTAAGCGTAGTTACAAACATAGCAAATTAAATAATAATAAAAAATGTAAACAACTGTTTATTACACATTTTGAACTATTTGAGCTAAAAATAACAAACATTAAAGACACAAACCACTATAGTAGTTACCTCTGGCTTAGAATTATTCTATTGAACATTTATGATACCGTTGTTATTGATATTTTCATAAATATCAATTCAATAGTGATCTTGTGAATTCCTAGTACCTAACATATGAATTTTATATTTACTGCAGTATTATTGATGTATAACCTAGACAAATGCGTTTGTCATTAAGTCATCACTCCATAGCTGAGTTGACTACCAAGCATGAGTAAAGATGCTACGCTACGTATATTTCGTTATTCAAATAATTTGTCACAAAAGATTATCGAATCATTATATACTCGTACTCGTGTTTGAGCTTCTTATAAGGTCATTACTTTTTAATATTTTATATTTTGCAATCATCTTTCCCTACAATAACAGATCTCTCATTAATAAAATTGAGAAATCATAAAATCTGTATTAAGCTTAATTCAAGAATTCTCAGATCTTGTTATCATTCTTATTGTAAAATTTAAAAGAGTAGGTAAATTACTAATTTATCAAATAGTATCGGAGCAAAAAAATCGGATCTCATGTTAGTTTTTTTATCTAACTATGAGCATGCCGACGTAGCATAGCAAAGTGTAGCAAATGACACTGTACAACTGCCTCATAGCCTAAGGGGTCAGTATATTTATGATGCCAATATGGCACAATTTCTTAATGCCGCTGTACCGTATTCCAATGCATGTTTTTGCATATGTAGGCAACCATCCGATTCTACTGTGCATGGTAAACTATAAACTCAGTTTAACCTACCGCATGCAGGTTTATCTAACTGTACTCAATCATATTGATAGAAAATAAGGATTTGAGGAATGCTAATAGGGTACTTATATTATAAACGATTAGTTTCTGGGGTTGTTCGTTTTTTTTTTACGATAGAGATGTTACTTAATTGAAATATTTGTATACATAGCAAAAGTCCCATAGGAACGGAGCTCATGGACCCGAAACGAACCTTAGGCACCAAATTATCTTTTAAAATAACGATTAGTAAGATACCTATCCTCTTAGGTGGCTTTGTATTGTATTTTTGTATTTTGTATTTATGTATTTTAGAACTGGTGCCTGAGATAGGTAAGTAATACCTCCTGGAATACAAGTCTCCAGGCTCCCTCCGCCCTTATGATCGTACAACGTACATCATGCATGGCACAGGCAATGGATGTAAGAACAATGAAAAGTTAGAGAAAGATATAATAAACAACAATCAAAAATAAATGAAGAACATGGTAAGTAAAATTAGGATAAGCGTAGAAGAATGTGCTTATAGAGATGTGGTGTGGTAGTGATTGTGTAGTATACGTATTGGATTGTGTGTATGATGTGTGAGGATGAGGAGGAATGAGGATGTTCAAAATAAAGAGAGAGAATACTTTGAAAAAAAAAATACATTAATCAAGCTAATTATTAAAAAATTAAAAACACGACAGAAAAAGTTACATAGCCTATGTCACTCGGAGGAATGCAAAGAATCTAACAATACCTCTCACATCAAAATCTGTTCAGCCGTTCAGGACTTATCTATACATATAATAAAACAGTAAAAATATTTTGTCTGTACATTTAATATTTTTGACTGAAATGGATAGAGGGAGACCTATAAAGAACAATAGAAAGCAAAAAAAAATTTTTGGAATTTCTTGTCTGTCTGTCTGTCTGTCTGTCTGTCTGTCTGTCTGTCTGTCTGTCTGTCTGTCTGTATGTATGTACGCGTTTCACGCAAAAACTACTGGACGGATTTGAATGAAACTTTTTTTGTTGTATAGCTATTAAGCCTGGGCAACATATAGGCTATAATTCATTTTGAAAACTGGAACACCTGATGAAGAACCATAACGGAACAGCTAAACTATAAGTAATATGGAAATGGTGCCTTAACAAAAATTGTTCAACCTGATGAGCATTTTCTGCCGACGTATAAAAATTGAAGATCTGGAACATCTGATGAAAAGCTCCAAGAGACCAACTACACTATAACATATATGGAAATGGCGCCTTAGCAAAAATCGTTCAACCTGATGAGCATTTTCTGCTGACGTATAAAAATTGAAGATCTGGAACATCTGATGAAAAGCTCCAAGAGTGATTTTTCATCTAAGCGAAACTTACGCGAGCGAAGCCGCGGGCGACAGCTAGTGGTCGAATAAAGTAACTTACATACATACATACTTACATACATAAACCCTGAGAACATAACACTCCTTTTTTGATCAGTCGTGTAATAAGTAAAATTATATTCAAATCAACGAAAACCAGGAGAAGTAGGTACTCCTTGGAAGTAGGAACATGCTAGAAGCATTGGGTTGGCCTAAATTAGATCAGAAATGTAACGTCTATTTTTACCAACTGCATCCGCAGATGCAAGCAGTGCGCATGCGACAAATCCTCACAGTGCTTTCACCCACATCGTAAAGTACTTTCGCTAAACCAAACTATTTAACTTGTGCGATATTTGTGTTACGTGTCATTCTTATATCTAACATGCGAAATTCCTGTCTTGCGTCATTGTAACATTTGCTTTTTCGCGATATTAGTTTCTAAATACACTATGAAAACTTATAGTAAAAGTCCTTGTAGCTGTTCCCCGCGGCTCCAGCAAAAAATGTATCTTGTATGTTTTTCATACAAACTTTGACCACCCATTTGAGCCTCTTGGGGGTTTATTTAAAAAAAGAGTAGCCTATTATTGACCCCGGATCTTCAACTATATCCATACCAAATTTCTTCATAATCGGTCCAGCGGTTAAGCCGTGATTCAATTCATAATCACTAAGAAGCTTAGGCAGCTTAAGCAGCTTTTCTTTTTTAGCTACCATAGTGAATAGAAGCTGAGGATCAAGCTATTTTAGTCAGACACTAAGCTTAGTTTACTCAGACTGATTTACCGATTAACGGGTATGATAATCGCAATTTTTATATCTTTATCTATGTGAGAACGGAAATAAGGAAGAATGCTAACAATCCAGTTGGATGTGGATGCTAATTGCCGATAGACTATACGAGACTGCGCCTACTCAAGACTGCGCCTACTAAGGACTTACTAGTCACATAATCACATAACTTACCATAAAACCATATGATCTTGATGCCTATTTAGCTGGTCAGTTTTTTTTGTTATGTGAATTCAATTGATTAGTTAGATAATATTGTTTGGATGAGACTTTGCTTTTTTACGAAGTAAATAAATAGGTTCTATAAGCATTTCCGAATGACACAAACCTGTAAGTTGAAATTGTTTACAAATGTAAAGCCAATAATAAAAGAGGAGTCCCAGTAACACAAGTTTTTACTTAGGGCAGGGCTCCAGTACTTGTAATTTGTAACATTTTTGGTACCTACCTAATAAAAGATTTATGAATAAAAAATATGATTATCTTGAACGAATATTTTAATGCACACACACTGTTAATAGAAGTCTGTGGAATTATTACCTAACCGTGCAAAACTTGTCTTTAATTACCAATTAGGTAAAAAGAAATCAAACGGAGAGTTTGTAATTTACATAGCTATAGGTTTCAAGCCAGCAGACTAATGATGGGTGTATGGACTGCATTGCGAAGCTAAATCCAATGGGCAGAGTCGGGTGCACTCATTAACATTATTATGTCGGCTGTCTATTTCTGTTCTACAGGTACGTAGGTACTGCAATTTTTATAATTATGAGATTTGAGTATCTACTTTAAAAATGAATTTACAAATTTTATGTATGACTTGCATTTGCCGTGAATTTTATTTTTCATCAATTTCACTCACCGACCTACTTAAATGCGATATTTTCTAATTCATTCATGTCTGACAAATTAGAAATTTAATATACTTTGGTACCTACCCATCCATTGTTTTGCAGAGTAATGCGCCGCAACTCTTAATAAAATTGGAATATAAGTAGTTAGGATGCACGGGTTCTGGCTCAGTGGTGGGGGTCCTCCCCCCTCCTCCCACCTGTTTCTGTCTCTGTCTCCCCTCGTCTGCCTCAAAAAAAATTCCTAGCCTAGAAAAAAAAAAAAAAAAAAAAAAAAAAAAAAAAGGAAATCGGGGTCGCTGAACACGATGGTGAGGTCCCCGAGACGCTCCGAGCAACGGTTGCAGCTCTACGTTCTACAGCATGCACAGGTGATTAAGAAACGCTCGAATACAATGGCATATCCGTCTAATGAGGGTTAACTTAATGACGGTCAACCTATTGTCTTCATTGCTCGGTGATGCTCATTTATCCTAACGACTTTTTTGTTGTTCTCATTGTTATCAACGATCGTTATCGCTCGTTAGGTCAATAACAAAGGCTACCTGGCCTCTACCAATGGATGGTTGAGGTTAGAAAAGCTCGACGCTAACTTCTCTACCTGGCCTCTGGCAGTGGATGGTCGAGGTACAGTCAACAGCACATCCACCAAACCCTACATTTTGTACGTTTTGCTGTACACTGTACCCGGACTTTCACCTCTTGGCATGTGATATGGAATGTTTGATCTAGATTACTGATTACTTCAAATGATTATTACACTACATTACTTAATGGCATCATTACTTAATACTATTTAAACTAGATTGTTAATTGTCTCCAACACACTATAAGACAGCTGTGAAGAGGCATTGATACCGTAGTACGAACTGGACTTCAATATTGCTTGTGCAGTGAACATCAATATCATAGTGACCAAGTGAAGTGCAAGGAACATCTTTATAATCATCATGGATGTGAGTATCTTATATTGTTTTTTACAGTTGTGAATGTTATTTTACTTTCTAATATTTGTCACAAACTTATAGACTTCGTTGTATATTGGTTACAGAGCCCATTACTCATAAACGAAGAATTGAATACGCTGAAACATTTTTATATGCCGTTATCCCCCGATGCTGAAGATGTGAAAGATCTGATGCCACCACAAGTCAGATTGAGTAACAAAAGGACTGCTAGCACCAAAGACTTGGACGAACTCTTTGAAATTCCACCGGCGAAGAAGAAGAAAAAAGTATCTTCATGTGTTGGACGGGCCAGTAAAGAGGGAGGAACATCGTACATTTCGACGAACCTCGATGACGCCAGTCTCAGCACACACCTTATTAAAATAGAGGTGTATGATTTGAATAAAATATGCAAATTGCCCAAAGAGGAGCATTGGAAGCATACCAGTACGCGGATTAAATATTACACCACGCAAAATAGTGCCAATTTTAAAAAATCAACGGATTTGATTTTCCAAATTACAAAGGAAATAGCGAACACCCCGGGCTCTCGAAAATACCACTTTGGCAATTAACATTTTATGACAAACACCATTGTATCTGCTTATCAAGACAACCTATTGTTTAATATATTGTGACCACTAGTTAAACTATCCTTTGTTCTTTGTAAATATTTAATTTTAATAAACCTTTGTTTTATGAATTTATTTTGTTTTGCATTTATTCCATACCCTTACCCTTACTAGGTAGGTAAACTAATAAAAACACACAAGTATTCTTAAAATTAATTTTTATTTAGAAAAAATATTTAAACATTTTGTTTACATACTTATCATTACTTATGGTATTATTACTAAACAAGTTTACAAAATCATTCAAACAAACACCATTATAGCGTAAAAAAATATAAACCAAACAATATATCCCACAAACTGAACTTAGATAGTTTTGGATTATTTTACTATTATGATGCCATATTTTGCAGTTGGTTTTCAAAAAGTATTCATGGTATCTAGTTGGCTTTCTACCAAATGAATCAAAATATTCACCAACGCCATGTTTGTTTACATAAATAGCTACCCAATGAGACCCTGGTTTATTATCAGGGTCTAAATTCGATATAAGATAAATGGGTAAATCAACTCTTATTGGTATGCGATTGGCAGCAAATACATTATTTTGTAGTCTTGGATCAACTATTTTTAAAAACTTCTGGATATCATTAGAATCCATATTACTAATGATGTCTTAGCTTACTAAAAACACAATACATAATAAATGTATTACAAGGAAGATGTACATTTTATATGAAATTAACTATTGTAATCCATAATGATTTCACGATTTTTGTTTATTTCAATGACATTATCAAATTCTGCATATACAACACAATTCACAGTAGACGTCAAAGTATTTTCAAACCGTACCTCTATTCTTACACTACCACGTTTAATTAAATTCCAATGAGAAGTTGAGTTTGCACTAAGATCAGGAGTCATATCGAAAGCCATTAAACAATATCCGTTTGCAAATGCTTCTTTAGTTATTGCGTTACCATCATTCAAAAAGTGTATGCCAGTACCGGAAAATATTGTATGATAAACGCTTATAAAAGAATTGTCGGAAAACGTGGGTGTCAAGGTTTTTGATGGTATTTGTTGACCGTCTACATACAAAGTAAGTAAATTTAGACTATTATGTTTGAAATCAAATGGATTTGTTTCTAAACTCCCATTAAATGCTTTATTGTCAACAAACCCTATAATACACCTTTTTGGTATCTGTCCGAGAAAAACATTTTCAAGCGCTTTTCCTTGAACTCCTGATGGGATAGTTAAAACCTTTACTTCAGCCCTAGAAACAGAATATTTAGCTGTAGTTGTGCTCAGTACTTTTTCGTGTGCAAGTAAAACTGAAGGATTAATGCGAACTTTGCGAATAATTAGAGTAGCTGCAGTAATATTCACTTTATATTTGCTATCTGCTTGAGATGAGATCAAGTTAAAGGCATCTTTTGAGCGAACCATTTTTAATCGCATTTCTACTCCATTAATCATAAACTTTCCTTGGTTAAATATGTCGCCATGTAAATGACCTATCATTTCTATGGTATTACTCTGTTTTGCTAATTCTTGACGCTTTGTAAAGCCTTTGTTTGATGCATCATATGTTGTCATCTTTCCAGGGGTGTCTTCATACCACAATCCACAAGTAAGATGTGTCGATTTGGCTGCTTCACCATAATTCAATAAGGTTTCTATATATGCACGATATGCATATGTGTTGTTTGGGGGTGATATAAGTTTTTGATTTAAATATATATCTAATTGACTAAAAAGAGAATGCAACCAATTATTTACAGGAGCAACAACAGCATTATCTGCTATTTTCGTTGAATCAGAGTTTTCGATTCGTGCTTTTACACAAATCATTGTATGTGATAAGTCAATATAATCATCACCAGCCCCAGGTATCAAAAACTCAATAGGGCCATCATCGGTGAGGGAAGAAATTGGTTGATATTGCACCCACTGACCACTTTCTATACTTGTTTGAGTTGATGGTAAAGCAAAGAGATCCAATTCTGATTTTATACACTCACATGAACTATTATGTAAAAATGCCATTTTTATTTATTTATTGGGAGAATATATCGTTTTTGTTTTTAAGAGACTTCTTTTTACAAGCTTTTCGTTGAGATGACTTTTTACGACTGAGCATTTTTGTGTTTCGTCTTATGTTTTTATTACCAGACCCAGACATTATTGAATCGATTTTCTCATCAGCTTTTCTTTTCAAATTCGTTGTAGCAGATTTTAAATGATTTTTTATAGATACATCCATGGGTTGTGTCCTAACCATATCACTTAGAACTCCAACACCTGCATTTAATGCTTCTTTACCAAGAACTTTGGCACCACTTTTTAACAAAGGGAATACAGATCTAAAGAGTCCACCTAAGAAACTGCCTATACCATGTCCTCGTTGGTATGGGGCGCCTTTATAAATAATACCCACACCAGAACCTGCTTGTGCAGAATAGTAGTGGTGATATGGACAGGTCACAGACATAATTTTATTAATTTATTCTTTTAAAATGAAGTTTAATACACGAGACTCCGAATTCAAATGGTATTCTTTCACCATTACTTGATCTTATATCTATTTCTATTACATCAAATTCTCTACGTAATACAGGTAGATAATGTGCAGGGGAAAAAACGTTCATTTTATATGCTCCATAAATGTACTTTGTAGGATCCAGTGGAATAATTCTTAACAAAGAAGTCATTACATCTCCAACAATTTGTGGTTGGACTATGTCTGAATAAATAAATAATTGAGATGGCAAGCCTAAATGTAAGTTCATAGGATAATTCCCCATGTTATGCGTTATAAAATTCGTATTAGGTACATATCCTAGTTGTAGTGCTAGTTTAGGATTTGTTGTAATTTTTATAATATGTTTGTCCATTGCCTTTACTGCTACCAGTTTAGATATTGTATCATATTGAAACTTCACTTTTCCTTGTATTAATGGGTTCATGTTAAAAGCATTTAAAAAATTATTAATATTGTCATAATTCGTTGCGGGTATGTGGGATTTATATTCAATTTGGGTATATTCTGTTTGGGAATCCGGTGCAAGCATTTCTTTAGTGATGTAGATAATATTTTCATGATCTTGTACATTCAGCATACTACATGGATAGTGAAATTCTACAAGACCCACCACCCATTCTCCTTCTAATTTGATAGTTTTAGGTAACTTGGTGAAAAAATTTGCTGTAGTATTTTGTGGGAAATAACTCATGGAGCTATTGCTCAATAAAGTCAAGTAAAAACTATCTTCAGTCATATTCCTTTTAAAGTTGATGCGAGAACCCAACTATTAAATTTGCTTGGATAACCTACCCACTTGACTAACACTTCTTTTCTGGCACCAGAATATCGTGTACGTAGTATTTTATCGATTTTAAACATTGTGGTGGGGTCATATGAAACTTTTTGCAATTCATTACTATAGAATGTGCCCACAATTGATTCATTCTGAATATCTTTAATTGTGTAAACTACTCTTGGTGAACGTTTTATAATTGTGGTAATGATAAAAATTTCATCACTCCAATTAGTTTCATATCCTTTTTGAAAAATATGTTTGTATTTCGTAATTCTCACATAATCCCCTACATGTAATGTTGGTGTTTCAATATTAACCTTTGACATTTTTGAACGTCCTTCATACGTGTTACGCCATACGGTCATAATATTATTTAAATTTACATCAATTGGGCACATTTTTATAGTTGAATGATAGCTATGATTATAAGAATAAAGTAAATCTTGTAAGATGTCGATGTATCTGTAAGTATTTTTATGAGTAAAATATCGCCACATTTTTGATTTCAATGTTCTCTGAAATCTTTCTACTACACTAGCTTTTATATCAGGATTATTGGTGGTATAATAATTAATATTTTTACTTTTGAAATACTGTCTAACGTCTTTAGATACAAACTCAGTACCTTTATCAGATTGTATGTGAGTGGGGGTAGCTTTTGCTTCATTAAATATACTTTCAAAATTATCCTTGATTGTTGATGAATTTTTTTGATAAGTGGTCTAGCAAAAGCATACTTACTAAAAACATCAATAACACACAATATATAGTTATAACCATCATTATATTTACTATAAGTTCTCATATCACTTAAATCTGCTTGCCATAGCTCATTGAAATTAGATAAAATATATCTATTTCTTGGAAATTTTCTATGCACCGGCTTATGTAAAGTATAAGTTTCTTGTGTCTTTAACCATCCTCGGACCTCTTCACGTGTCATTGTACCTTTCATTGCTTTTACTAATTTATCAACACTACTATATCCTGCTGGATTTTTTACATCATAATATATACTATGGATATCTAGTAAGGGGTCCATCTTTCCCAATCAAATGTTTTAGATTTAGGACTTCGATGTGATTTAGGAGTTTTTAGTTCGTTAGGAGTACTTTTTCGAAAATCATCTATATATAGTGATTTAATGTGCTTATTGATTTCAGGATTACCTATACAAATCAATGGAACTTTAATTTCATTTAATATTTCTACAAATTTTTCCCATCCATGTGGTTTGATTCGTTTTAGTGGTCTAAGTGTTATATTAACCAAATCAATTATATTACTATGTGGTATGGGTTCATTTCTTATGACAACAGTACCATCATCTTTCCAAAAAATCTTATCCTTATTACTCAAAATAGCTTCTAACAGTAGATCACCTTTCTTTTTATAAGTTTTTGGTAGAAGTCGATTAACATATTCAGTTGTATAATGTTTAAGCGATGTATCTTCTTGCCTGTGTTTAGGTGATTCCACGTCTTCTTGCTTTTGAACGTCTTTTGTAAATGGTATTTCTTCTGACTTAGCCTCCTTTTTATGGTCAATGTTATCGTAATCATCATCAATAGTAATTGGTAATTTTATCGCCTTTCTGTCTTCTTTTAGTAAGTATAAATATCTTTGTAAAACTTGCATATATAAAGACCATTTCTCATGATCATTAATTTTACTTTTCAAAATTTTTTGCATTTCTTTATCTAAACGTGTCAAAGAATCATCCGTGATGTTTTCATGAGTTTTAAGTCGGTTTAAAACATCTGGCTCGATCAAAATCATTTTTTTTGTATGATCCATTATAATATTTTATTTTACACCTCAACTAAATAAACTACTTAGTATTGTGCTTAGAATTAATGGAAGAAAAGATCCACCTTTTTGAATGAGAATACGTTTCCGTAAATTGCTTTTACCTTTAGAAATCAACTTTCGTAGTATATTTTTATACTTCTTAAGTCGCGATTTATCTTTTTCTTTAATAGGTACTTTACCATTTAAAATGTTATAAATACATTCACATATGCAGTTAATTTCTTCATCATTACAAACTTTTAATAGTGCAACTCTGTACTTTGGTTTAAGGATATGTAGAGCTCGTAGTAAATCTTGATGCGTCTTTACTCTTCTAGTCATCATTAGCAACTAAGAGCACCTTATGGTGAACGTTTTATTATAAAGAGGTGAGGTTAGTTGAGAAAAAACAATTAAATTGTAATTTGTTGCTCAGAGAGTCACCAATGTTTTCTATGGGTATTTTACCCTCGAAAACTCTAATAATATTTTCACAAATACGATTTAGTTCATCCTCATCACAAGCTCTCTCTAAAATTTTTCGATACTTTTTTTGAGTATACATAACACTTTTCTTTCTGCTGACGATGAGGTTGCATTCGACGTTTGGACAGTAACAGCCATTATTAAACACTGACTAAACCCTCATGGTTAACATTATAATTATATCCCTTTTTCGGTAAATAAACAAAGCAATGTTTATCGAATGGAAATATTTTTGTTTTAAATCTGCAAACATCATTTGTACTTTGTTTTAAATCTACCATTAAATATCCATGAGCTTCTTTTGTTGCATCTCTGTAAGCTTCTTCTACAAATTTTGCACTATCTGGATATACTTGACGGGCTAAATGTTTAATTTGTGTTTTATCTCTCGGGTTTTTGAAATAAATAAGGTAACTTGTATTTAACGATATATCACGTTGCCCTCTCCCCTGATGAAATAAATTTTGTGTTATATAAAATACACTTAGATTTCTGTGATGGCTTCCTTTGGTAAAAATGTCAACTATTCGCCCATCTGATTCTCTCATTAGATCGTCTATTATTAACAGTTGTGGGTGTTCACCGTCAAACATGGTCATATCAGGGATTCCTTGTACATACAATACATCGGTTCTATCATATAAGGGTTGCATTTCATCATAACACCATATTATTTTATGAAATTTAACATTGCACATAGATTTTGTGTATGATAAGAAATTTGTAACGAAGTTAGACTTTCCAGAACCACTAGGACCCGCAACTATGGCGGTAAAAGGATGAATAAAGTGAACCATCCTATGCTGCAAATTAGACACGTTCATCAATTTCGGATACTTCTTTATAAATGGATGTTAAAAATGAAAGATAAAATATTTATACAAAACATTTTATTGTTTAGCATTTAGTCACACACACGGAAATAATTATAACAATAGTTAAACTAGAAAAAATATTTATTTACTCAATTAAACACATTGCAATTACTAAAATTTCCAATATCAAAGACGACACTTGCACTATACCTTAACTAATTAGTTACTATGTTAACAATAACATGTTACCAACAAATAAACAACAAGATAACATACATACTACTTTAAAACTATGCATTTACTTAAAATTACAAATTACTTATAATACACATCAGAGAATAATTTACAAGTTACAATCATCTTTTATACTATAATGCCCCCATGCTAGAGTATCTGTTGAATTGGGGATTAAATATCTCTTAGTGTCATTAGAAGATAAACAAATCTTATTAACTTTTTGAGTAAATACTAAATGTTTTAAAGATCTAAATCTATACATTTCTGCTAATAATACCGTTTTATCCAGCAAACAGGATCTATAATTTTCCATTGTTAGGTTTTTGGTCACACACTTATTCACACCTTTGGCCTTAGTTATAAGTCTACTTTCTACTTTCATGGCATACATTTTTGATCTCAATCCTACAAATTCAGAAAATATTTTCCCATTATTTTCATCTTTGAAGAATCCAATTTTTTCTTGTTAACCCGAGGGTAATCAAAAACGTTATCCTCAGGATAATCTGATGTGTCAAAATACTCATGCAAGTCAGGTCGTATATCATGATAAAAATCTTTTGTAAATATTTGATAAACTAAACTATCGGTATCAGTATATAATAACTTTGAATTATTAAACTTATTTTTTATATAATTATAATGAAAGTTATACATTAAAATCTTAGATATGTCTAATATACTAAATCCTAAATATATTGGTTTATTGTATAAAAGTTTGGTTCTCTGGAGTTGAATTGCAACTAAATTTTCGGAAAATACAGACATACTGTGGAATTCAGGACGTGCTATGAGTGACTCAGCACCTTGAGTTTTGTCACAATTTTTCCACTGTGTCACTAATTTTACATCTACTCTTTTTTCTATATTTTCCATGGTTTTTCCAAATATGGAGTTATTCATTAATTTGTAAAAATCTTTTGCAAAGTCCGTTTTTGCCGATGTTCGTAGTGAAGTATTTAAATCAATATATTGTTTTAACCACGGACTTTGATGAAATTTTAACACTCTATGTACCTTTTTTAGTTTAAGACCCATTGATAAACATTGTTGAAGATTTCTATAATGAATTATATATTTAAATTTGTTTTTTAAATTTGTAACCAATTTCAATTCTTTGGAATTATCTGTAGTGATACGTTCAGGACAAAGTGGTAAATCTGAATGATCATCATGAAGTTCATGAGGATATTCTAAATCTACTTCTAAAATGTAACCATACCCCGAGTCATATGGTAAGTTAAAGTCAACGGTATTAGATTCCACCCATTCAAACCCACCTATAGGTAAGTATTGTGACATAGCCCACCCATATAAATTATTAGCATCGAAATAAGTTAAATATGAATCTGGTTGATTCCTATCATAATCTGTCATGTATTGATTATTTGCTTTGGCATATCGATTGCTGCACTGTGATACGCCTCCTCGTATACCTGACTTTACAAAAGATATCATTTCAAAATCTGTTAATAATTCTAGTTCAATTTTTGTTAATTTTAACATTGCATCCCAACTTAGGCCTGGTGCAGTATAATAATGACATGGGTCTAGATCATAAGTATTAATGCAAACAATTCTAAAATTTTCAAAAATATCAGTTAGCAACAAAACGTCTGTTTTTAAATATAAATCTGAATAATCCCCCATGTTTTGACAGTTGAAATGTTTCCATACTTTATGTGCATGTTCATAATCTTCATCAGTTACACTAGAATTCGACATTGTATTATAGAACAGTTCTTTTGAAGGCAATTCAGTTAATTTTAATGAATCAAAAGACGTCATTTGTTCATATGGGAAAATTCCTTTTCTTTTTACTAAACTAAGATCATCAACATTAGGGAAATTTTTACTTAATTCGCAAAACTGTTCACTACTAAGATTATTAGCTAATTTTTCTAAACTACTGGACATAAATTTGAAAGAATCTATAAATCGGAGACTTACCTGACGATTGTTAATATTAATTACTTTACTAAAAGATATGTATCTTTCTTTATTTTGGGGTATTACTTGTATAGCTCCTTCGACTGTATTTAAAGCATGAACTATAAAATGTGCATCATAATGACTAAGATTATGTAAAATAACAGGTACAAAACGAGGTGTTTCATATTTTTTACCACATACATTATGTGCAACACCTTGAAAGTAACCTGTATGTGAATTATAAACTATAAAATCTTCATAATTTAGGTCTAAACCACAAACATAACATTTTGTAGTATCCCTTATTATGTTTCTTTCTTCATCAGAAAGCAATTTGGGGGTTTTGATGAAAGTATTACATCTCATTATTTTCTCTAAATCACATTGTAAACGTTTCATAAAAACATCTGCACAATCAGGTCCACTATAAGTTACATATTTTGAAAGACTATCATCATAGGAACATTTTATGTAATAACCGAAACTATAAACATCATGTCTCTGCATATTTTCTGTGAATGAATTTTTGGGATCATTGGTACAACTAGCAATCGGTTTTAAAAATGCCTCGAAATCTGCGTAAATAACAAAAGGAATTTTAAGTTTTTTATTATAATTTTCGAATGTTAATTTACTGTTACTTATATTTTCACCAAACCAATTCTTTCTAAAAGTATTTAGCGATGGTATATCAGTTCGAATATGCATGCAATCAAAATTTTGGTGTGTTAATAAGGCTTCTTTTTTATTGAAATGTAAAAGACAACCATCACAAATATAAATTGCATTATTTTGTGTGGTCATCTGTTTGGATAACAATCTTGACAAATTTTTAATATAGCAATAATGGTTGGTCAAACCGTTTGATATCAATAATAAATTAATATGAATTTGCTTCCGGTTTTTTGTATGGTAAAGCGGCCCCACAATTGTGTTTTCTTTATCTTTTTTATTATATTCTAGTCCAAATACATTAACACTAATTGAATTCAAATTTTCAAACTTTTGTATATCTGATAACTTTACTGGGAAGGATATACCATCAAAATTTAATTTATTGTTATATTGTACATAAGCTGTAACTCTATCGGAATTACGGCTAGCAGGGTATAATGCAGAGAGTATTGCCCACTTAAAACATTGAACATCTGAATTTTTTACATTAATTACCGCTTTTTTAACACGTATATCATGTGGTAATTCAATGTATGATGTTCCGCGTAAAGGATTAAATTTACCTACATTCATGTCGAGTCTAGTAATATGTTGTAGACTCCAACCACTATCTTTTTTCTCAAATTCGCTAATCCTAGTACACAATGTATCCCTTACAGATTTGATAATTTCTTCAATGTCCGTGCTCAGGTCAATTATAAAATTAGACGTAAGAAAATCAAACGAATTTTTTAAATTCTTACTTTGCTGGATAAAATCGGCATATAATATGAAGTTAACCTTATATATGATATATTGCTTTGAACACTCCGAAGCAAGTAAATTAATAGTATTTTTTATAGAGTCAAAAAACATCTCGACAGTTGTAAACCTATCATTATTATTTGCACTAATCCTATATGTTAAAATTCTATCTTTGAAAGCTGTTTCAATAACATCAACATTTTCTAATGAATGCTTTGATCTAAATAAATTATTTTTATGAAGATTACTATTAACATGATTGGAGAAGTACCTTCTTTTCACCATGATTTTACAGGTGGCGCACTCCATCATCGGAACTTCTGACGTATTCTCTAAGGCTGCTATTTCACACGCTGTTTCACCTTCCCCTCTGGATGTAGAAGCACCGCCACTTGAATCACCACGACCCACTTGGATGCACATACTGAAAAAATAAACAAAAAAAAATATTAGCAATTGTCACTTAATATATCTGCATATTGTCTTGTTATGAGAATGGTATTACTCTATATTATACTTACTTTTCAACAGTTTTACAAATATCAACAAGGTTGTCATCACAAGTTGAGTCCCATTCATATTGATTTTCTTGATTATGACAGAGGCTAACCAACTCATTGTCAAAAGAGGTATCCCAATCATGTTCATTATTTTCTTGGCACTGGCGTTTCTCAGGTGGTTCGATGCTTTGATCACCTTCACGTTTCCGCTTGGAGCACTTTAACTTATTTTCCTCACTTATACATATTTCATATAATTCTCTATCGTAATGTGAATTATGAATTGAGTCTTCCTCCGAACCAGACGCAAAGAAATAACTGATCACACCCGACATTACGATGACTTGGTTGAGAACTTTACGGCAATGAATGCTAATGCAAAATGTAGCTGCCAAATAAATATTCGGGGATCTTATATACGTGCACAGGTAATTATTTTTATTATTTTTTCCTACAATCATGAGCACTTATGCATCATTACCTGATATATTACTTAAAATGGTAAAAATTAATAAAGGTTTATTGCAGAACAAAGGATGGTCTAACTAGCGACCACATAAAGATACGATAAGGTAATTACAGAACAAAGGATAGTTTAACTAGTGGTCACAATATATTAAACAATAGGTTGTCTTGATAAGCAGATACAATGGTGTTTGTCATAAAATGTTAATTGCCAAAGTGGTATTTTCGAGAGCCCGGGGTGTTCGCTATTTCCTTTGTAATTTGGAAAATCAAATCCGTTGATTTTTTAAAATTGGCACTATTTTGCGTGGTGTAATATTTAATCCGCGTACTGGTATGCTTCCAATGCTCCTCTTTGGGCAATTTGCATATTTTATTCAAATCATACACCTCTATTTTAATAAGGTGTGTGCTGAGACTGGCGTCATCGAGGTTCGTCGAAATGTACGATGTTCCTCCCTCTTTACTGGCCCGTCCAACACATGAAGATACTTTTTTCTTCTTCTTCGCCGGTGGAATTTCAAAGAGTTCGTCCAAGTCTTTGGTGCTAGCAGTCCTTTTGTTACTCAATCTGACTTGTGGTGGCATCAGATCTTTCACATCTTCAGCATCGGGGGATAACGGCATATAAAAATGTTTCAGCGTATTCAATTCTTCGTTTATGAGTAATGGGCTCTGTAACCAATATACAACGAAGTCTATAAGTTTGTGACAAATATTAGAAAGTAAAATAACATTCACAACTGTAAAAAACAATATAAGATACTCACATCCATGATGATTATAAAGATGTTCCTTGCACTTCACTTGGTCACTATGATATTGATGTTCACTGCACAAGCAATATTGAAGTCCAGTTCGTACTACGGTATCAATGCCTCTTCACAGCTGTCTTATAGTGTGTTGGAGACAATTAACAATCTAGTTTAAATAGTATTAAGTAATGATGCCATTAAGTAATGTAGTGTAATAATCATTTGAAGTAATCAGTAATCTAGATCAAACATTCCATATCACATGCCAAGAGGTGAAAGTCCGGGTACAGTGTACAGCAAAACGTACAAAATGTAGGGTTTGGTGGATGTGCTGTTGACTGTACCTCGACCATCCACTGCCAGAGGCCAGGTAGAGAAGTTAGCGTCGAGCTTTTCTAACCTCAACCATCCATTGGTAGAGGCCAGGTAGCCTTTGTTATTGACCTAACGAGCGATAACGATCGTTGATAACAATGAGAACAACAAAAAAGTCGTTAGGATAAATGAGCATCACCGAGCAATGAAGACAATAGGTTGACCGTCATTAAGTTAACCCTCATTAGACGGATATGCCATTGTATTCGAGCGTTTCTTAATCACCTGTGCATGCTGTAGAACGTAGAGCTGCAACCGTTGCTCGGAGCGTCTCGGGGACCTCACCATCGTGTTCAGCGACCCCGATTTCCTTTTTTTTTTTTTTATTTTTTTTTTTTTTTTTTTTAGGCTAGGAATTTTTTTTGAGGCAGACGAGGGGAGACAGAGACAGAAACAGGTGGGAGGAGGGGGGAGGACCCCCACCACTGAGCCAGAACCCGTGCATCCTAACTACTAATATATCGTTTAGAAGGAGAGCTTTATTACTTTGGCAGAACAGAACATTAAATGAACAACAAAGGTTATTGATGATTATATTAAATTAATTACAATAAATTCTCCGTGAAACTCGTATGACAGTTCCATAGATTAAAGTTAGACTGCAGCTATAAATAAGGTTAAGAAATGCGCTTTCGAAAATAACTGTATCTGATTCACACTTCGTTATTATTGATCACAATAAAAATGGGTCAAATAGTAATTTATTAAATATAAATGTTATTGATGCCCTGTGGTCATTGCCAAGGTTTATTTTTTATCAATCTCAAAAGCAGTTCATGTTATTCTCGCGACAAAATAGAGTTTCCATTGCTTTTAGAAGCTGCCAAAATTTTGCTTAGAAACTAAGAATATTAAAAATGTTTGGTTCTGAAAAGGTATCTCCCATACTATTACGAGTATATTGTCTTGTTATCAGCTTAAGTTTAGTGTAATAGAATTAACATTTTGACTAAGTACGAGTATATTTCGCTATAAGGCCGCCTTAAAGATCTCAACCTTTCTGATTTCATAATTATTTCATACATAATATATTATTTCATTATTACCTGATTAAATAAATAACACAGAAAATTAGTTATAAAAGTCACTGAGAATTTTTTTTTTCAATGAGATAATATGTATCCTAAATACGGCCCTGTATAGATAGCTGGCTATAATAAGTCTTCTGACAACATAGGTTCGCCCTTTAGGAGCAAGCACTGAGAGAACACTCGATTAAAGAATGTCTTCAATAGTACTGCCTCCTCTTAATTTCAGCCTTCAGTAATTGAAGATGCGATTTTTATTTTACGAAAATTAATGAGTGACTCCCAACAGCTACTGGCTGGTACACTTTTGTAGATCAGATGCAAGGCGGGAAAAGTTTGACAAACTCAGGCCACAGAATACATAATAGTACAAGTACAGAAGGGACTGCTCAGGTCAAGAAAAGAAAAAAGAAATAGACACAAACTTTTTCTTGTTATGAAAATTAAATAAACTCTAATGAATATTTTTGTTAAGTTCTAGTCAATTACTGAATCTGATTGTGCATATCATCCTAATGTACTACCTTTGTTATCTAAACACCGATTAATTACGTATTCAAGATTATCAATTTTTATACCAAACAAAAATACATGAAGCTATTTTCTTTGTTAAATATTATTTATTTTTATTATTATTTATATGTAGTTTTAGCTATGCCTTTTTCATATTTTGGTAGAGTAATTATATACACAGCCTGTGTATTTTATTGTTTGGTCATGTTTGGCTTAAACTTGACCTGTATAATACAGGTCAAGTTTAAGCCAAACATGACCAAACAATAAAACCACGGAAGTTACCTTTCAAGATATAAATGCTAAAAATCTAAAAATAGTTAATGTCAAGGCTTTCTCCTAAGACCTAGATTAGAAACACTCTGAAAAAAATGATAAGCATTTAAAGGATCAAATCGTGATATGCAAAAAAGCACAATTTGTAATCTAACCTTGATCATAAATTTTACGGCTGACAAATAAAGTTTACGGCATATCTTGAAGACTATTAAATTTTTGGAAAAAAAAAACAGTATATTCCAGATTTGAATTAAAATTTACAAAACATATTATTCTAAGAAAAACGAATAACATTTTGAATCTATTTCCCGATTCTAATATTTAGGAAAAAAATGGTTCATACCTCATAGATATATACGTACATTATTATGATTCAGTCCTATCTCAGATTGTGTCCTCAGACCTTTGAACACTATTTGTAATATTTTGCATATTTTAAAGTTATAGTCGAAAAAGGTTCATGTTGTAATTGTTCAAAGATATTTATTACAAAATAATGGTGATGATTTTTTTATATTATTTTTTGACTAAGCTATCGATGAGACTTTTATTAAATATTGGGACATCGAAAGCTAAGTAATAAATATCTATAAATAATATCATACATTAAAAAAATACTTCATCCATTCGGAACTTTAACAGACATTCAATAGTACGATTTATATTGTCTCTGCAAAGGGGTTTGGGTAATTTTGTTCGGGACTTGGCATGATTTTTTTTTTCAGCGGCCACTAACGAATTTACTTTCTAAAAATAGTCCTATAATTAAGAATGACAACCAAAAAAAGATTTTTGATGTAAACTATATCGAAGCCAAGATATCGGGTTACAAAAATAAATAAAAATATATGACAATTACGTCATCTAAGTATACGTAATAAGTCACGTTTTATGGTAAATATGCTTTCTATTAACAATTTGATCCTGCCCATCACGCTGCAGGACGTGAAACGAGGTTCGGGACAAATACCCGTCACGCCGCAACGCGTGATGGTTCCGTAGAACATTATATGTATGTATAAGGTAACTGACAATAGGCCTCAGACTGAGGTCTTATTTTTCTGTGGGCAGTCAAGCTGTTGAGGATCTCTCATGTCATTTATAGAAGGGAAACATAAATAAAATGCAAGAAAAATATTAAATTAATCATTTATTACATACTTAATATATACAAATATTAAGATGATATAATAAGGTACAAGTAAAACATTTGTATCAGTCACTTTCGCGGTCATCATATCTTTCATTTTCTTGGTCATGTCGTATTATGATATCTAAGAACTGGGCTGGGGGAGACAGATCATCTTGCTATCTGCCCCACCCCAGGAACCAAATAATAGACATAATATGGGATTAACAGCCCAAGGTCCGTTTTCCGACGATACATGAGCAATAATGCCCTAAGATGGCGTCTATTCCCTGTAATTCTCTCTCTACTAAAATATATACATAATAAAAAAATAGGTTCTATAAGCATTTCCGAATGACACAAACCTGTAAGTTGAAATTGTTTACAAATGTAAAGCCAATAATAAAAGAGGAGTCCCAGTAACACAAGTTTTTACTTAGGGCAGGGCTCCAGTACTTGTAATTTGTAACATTTTTGGTACCTACCTAATAAAAGATTTATGAATAAAAAATATGATTATCTTGAACGAATATTTTAATGCACACACACTGTTAATAGAAGTCTGTGGAATTATTACCTAACCGTGCAAAACTTGTCTTTAATTACCAATTAGGTAAAAAGAAATCAAACGGAGAGTTTGTAATTTACATAGCTATAGGTTTCAAGCCAGCAGACTAATGATGGGTGTATGGACTGCATTGCGAAGCTAAATCCAATGGGCAGAGTCGGGTGCACTCATTAACATTATTATGTCGGCTGTCTATTTCTGTTCTACAGGTACGTAGGTACTGCAATTTTTATAATTATGAGATTTGAGTATCTACTTTAAAAATGAATTTACAAATTTTATGTATGACTTGCATTTGCCGTGAATTTTATTTTTCATCAATTTCACTCACCGACCTACTTAAATGCGATATTTTCTAATTCATTCATGTCTGACAAATTAGAAATTTAATATACTTTGGTACCTACCCATCCATTGTTTTGCAGAGTAATGCGCCGCAACTCTTAATAAAATTGGAATATATCGTTTAGAAGGAGAGCTTTATTACTTTGGCAGAACAGAACATTAAATGAACAACAAAGGTTATTGATGATTATATTAAATTAATTACAATAAATTCTCCGTGAAACTCGTATGACAGTTCCATAGATTAAAGTTAGACTGCAGCTATAAATAAGGTTAAGAAATGCGCTTTCGAAAATAACTGTATCTGATTCACACTTCGTTATTATTGATCACAATAAAAATGGGTCAAATAGTAATTTATTAAATATAAATGTTATTGATGCCCTGTGGTCATTGCCAAGGTTTATTTTTTATCAATCTCAAAAGCAGTTCATGTTATTCTCGCGACAAAATAGAGTTTCCATTGCTTTTAGAAGCTGCCAAAATTTTGCTTAGAAACTAAGAATATTAAAAATGTTTGGTTCTGAAAAGGTATCTCCCATACTATTACGAGTATATTGTCTTGTTATCAGCTTAAGTTTAGTGTAATAGAATTAACATTTTGACTAAGTACGAGTATATTTCGCTATAAGGCCGCCTTAAAGATCTCAACCTTTCTGATTTCATAATTATTTCATACATAATATATTATTTCATTATTACCTGATTAAATAAATAACACAGAAAATTAGTTATAAAAGTCACTGAGAATTTTTTTTTTCAATGAGATAATATGTATCCTAAATACGGCCCTGTATAGACAGCTGGCTATAATAAGTCTTCTGACAACATAGGTTCGCCCTTTAGGAGCAAGCACTGAGAGAACACTCGATTAAAGAATGTCTTCAATAGTACTGCCTCCTCTTAATTTCAGCCTTCAGTAATTGAATATGCGATTTTTATTTTACGAAAATTAATGAGTGACTCCCAACAGCTACTGGCTGGTACACTTTTGTAGATCAGATGCAAGGCGGGAAAAGTTTGACAAACTCAGGCCACAGAATACATAATAGTACAAGTACAGAAGGGACTGCTCAGGTCAAGAAAAGAAAAAAGAAATAGACACAAACTTTTTCTTGTTATGAAAATTAAATAAACTCTAATGAATATTTTTGTTAAGTTCTAGTCAATTACTGAATCTGATTGTGCATATCATCCTAATGTACTACCTTTGTTATCTAAACACCGATTAATTACGTATTCAAGATTATCAATTTTTATACCAAACAAAAATACATGAAGCTATTTTCTTTGTTAAATATTATTTATTTTTATTATTATTTATATGTAGTTTTAGCTATGCCTTTTTCATATTTTGGTAGAGTAATTATATACACAGCCTGTGTATTTTATTGTTTGGTCATGTTTGGCTTAAACTTGACCTGTATAATACAGGTCAAGTTTAAGCCAAACATGACCAAACAATAAAACCACGGAAGTTACCTTTCAAGATATAAATGCTAAAAATCTAAAAATAGTTAATGTCAAGGCTTTCTCCTAAGACCTAGATTAGAAACACTCTGAAAAAAATGATAAGCATTTAAAGGATCAAATCGTGATATGCAAAAAAGCACAATTTGTAATCTAACCTTGATCATAAATTTTACGGCTGACAAATAAAGTTTACGGCATATCTTGAAGACTATTAAATTTTTGGAAAAAAAAAACAGTATATTCCAGATTTGAATTAAAATTTACAAAACATATTATTCTAAGAAAAACGAATAACATTTTGAATCTATTTCCCGATTCTAATATTTAGGAAAAAAAAATGGTTCATACCTCATAGATATATACGTACATTATTATGATTCAGTCCTATCTCAGATTGTGTCCTCAGACCTTTGAACACTATTTGTAATATTTTGCATATTTTAAAGTTATAGTCGAAAAAGGTTCATGTTGTAATTGTTCAAAGATATTTATTACAAAATAATGGTGATGATTTTTTTATATTATTTTTTGACTAAGCTATCGATGAGACTTTTATTAAATATTGGGACATCGAAAGCTAAGTAATAAATATCTATAAATAATATCATACATTAAAATACTTCATCCATTCGGAACTTTAACAGACATTCAATAGTACGATTTATATTGTCTCTGCAAAGGGGTTTGGGTAATTTTGTTCGGGACTTGGCATGATTTTTTTTCAGCGGCCACTAACGAATTTACTTTCTAAAAATAGTCCTATAATTAAGAATGACAACCAAAAAAAGATTTTTGATGTAAACTATATCGAAGCCAAGATATCGGGTTACAAAAATAAATAAAAATATATGACAATTACGTCATCTAAGTATACGTAATAAGTCACGTTTTATGGTAAATATGCTTTCTATTAACAATTTGATCCTGCCCATCACGCTGCAGGACGTGAAACGAGGTTCGGGACAAATACCCGTCACGCCGCAACGCGTGATGGTTCCGTAGAACATTATATGTATGTATAAGGTAACTGACAATAGGCCTCAGACTGAGGTCTTATTTTTCTGTGGGCAGTCAAGCTGTTGAGGATCTCTCATGTCATTTATAGAAGGGAAACATAAATAAAATGCAAGAAAAATATTAAATTAATCATTTATTACATACTTAATATATACAAATATTAAGATGATATAATAAGGTACAAGTAAAACATTTGTATCAGTCACTTTCGCGGTCATCATATCTTTCATTTTCTTGGTCATGTCGTATTATGATATCTAAGAACTGGGCTGGGGAGACAGATCATCTTGCTATCTGCCCCACCCCAGGAACCAAATAATAGACATAATATGGGATTAACAGCCCAAGGTCCGTTTTCCGACGATACATGAGCAATAATGCCCTAAGATGGCGTCTATTCCCTGTAATTCTCTCTCTACTAAAATATATACATAATAAACTCTGTTATTCATATGTCGCGATTGAATTCTACCTCTCAGCAGCCACGGATCATTATAATCTAGGTTCTGTGTTCTAAAATCTTCCAAATGGGGCTCTTTGTATATTTCAATTATATATGATCCGTTTTTGATATGCCATAATAGCTTCGAGCTTGCAGTATTTGGTAAGTCCCTAGCGCATAAATAATAAGTTCGTCCATACTTAAAATGGGGAACTCATTAAGACCTAATGAGGCTGCATCTATGGGCTCAAAACGAGCCCATCTACGGTTGAGATTATTTTCTAAAACATACTCACTGAGTCGGTTCCTGTCATCGTCACTTCGCGCTATTTTATCTATAATTTCATTTACTAAGCGATGGTCGGTTAAAGGTACACCATAGGCATTTAATAATGCCGCTGCAATTTTTATCTCTTCTAGTAAATGCGGTGCAGCTAAATAAAAAAATTGATGACGCAATTGCCGAAATTGATTTTTTAATCTTCCATTTACAGTTTCTACTACCCAACGTCATAAAGTGACTTTCCTGGAATCATTGGCTTGTCGCACACTGAGCTGGTTTTCGTTTGCGTCTTTTGAGCTTGGCATATATGTTGTGTATCCATAAGACTCTACTTCTTCAATGCAATCTCGGAAACCTCTATCTAAGATGAGAACATCATTTTCATGAAAATCCCAATGAAATGGATCAGTTTGACTAGTCATTATCTGAGATAAAATACGAGCGTCAGAAATAGTGGCTTCATACAACCCATAAACGTCAACAATATGACCATCAGGGCAAACAAATAAAAAAGATATCACTAAATGACGAAACTTGTGAAGACTGTATGATTTTCTTTGAACTACATTGTATTTATACTAAGTAATGTACCTATTTAGTTCACTGTTTTGTTGTTTGGATTTGCCTTCCAAGCATTCCGAATGTGAAGCGTTAGAATTATAGTCAGATGTTTTAGGCGGCTTGAAGGCATCTAATGATTGTACCCTGAACATGGAATTACTGAACGTGCTGTCCGAAGCTCGGTGGAACTCGACATTGTGCCATTTTTTGTGCCACTTTGGTCACCCATCCAAATGGGGACCGCGGCAGTGGGTGCTTCACTTACGTAAGTACTTATGACGCTCTATAGTTATTATACACCTAGTTTACCACCTACATGCATTAATTCTTTGATAATAATGGTTGTAGCGTTGGGTTTATATAACAATAAATCGAAGATAATGTTCTAAAATAGCGTAATATTACCGATTTTTGTTTTCAAATATCTCAGCTCCGATACACTTTAGACAAAAACGGCCATAGAAAAAAATGATCGTCTCAATATGTTCTATTAAATGAACCAACTTTCATCGGTGGCCGCAAGTTTTGAAAATCATGCCACTTTTACCCAAACCCCTTTACTAGAACATACTATCCAGTGGGAGTCAGCTGTGTTGACAGGCTCGACCGCGGATCGTAGATGAATCAACGAACCAAGAATCCAGGCAAAAATAGTCCCTTACACAACCGCGCGATGGTAATAGATGTACAATCATTACTTTACATCATGAAGCTCTCTTCGGGTGTTAATAAATTTGTTACTCCACTCCTTTTGTTACCTTTCGTGCACTTTTATATGAGTTTACAAAATATAAAACAATATAAAATAGGTAGGTAAAGTACCAGGACATACAAATATTCCCTCCTTAACAAGAACTCTATTTTTCAACATAATGTACAACAGATATTTATAACATTATACGACTGTTTCCTTTATTTACCTAACTAGGACGAACGGACGGACTGAACGATCTTATAAGGGTTCCTTGTCGGACTATGGAACCTTAAAAATGTAGTGAAATTGAAAAAGCCACGCAAGCTGCCCTCAGATCTTTCTTGAATGTAAAGAAAAATAAAAATTAATTTCGATTTATTTTTAGTAGCAACTGGTAGTAATTTTCAAAATCTTTGCTGGGACATAAGAACAGAAACAAAAATAAGCCAGACTGGATTCAAGGATGCAAAAATATAAGCATAACGGGAACAGACGGCGGCGTATAGGTAGTTTTATTTTGTGCAGGAATGCGATGCATCCACCGCACCACGCCCGCCGCGTCATTAGCGAGTCGCGACGAGAATAACCAAGCTGAGGCTTAAGTTAACTTTACACACTAATGTATTTCGTGAAATAGAAGGAAATAGCTTAAAAGATTATTTCTGGAAACAATATTTTGTTCAGACCGTACTTACACAAATCTCACACATTTTTTTAGGTGGTTGGACAAAGGATGAGTTAAGAGTGTAACGCGGCAACGCGTTAATCCTCTTTGGATCTATTTATGCGTGCGCTGGCACATACATACTTATCTCACCTGTCATAAATTTTGAACTGTATTCATTCATATTCGATTCTACATTTTGGTTGTCATTCTTGACCCAGTTTTCTACAATTGTGAAGCTAAAATAATACTGTTTTTAAATATTATAAAACTTTAGACCCTTCCAGGGTAAGTATTATTAATTGTTTCGGAAGTTATTTTAAATTTATAGTGTAGTGTGTGTTTTTCTAATCTTTATATATTTTTGTTTTAGGTCTTTTTCTTATATCAATAAACTACTATTCCCCTGAGGTTTATTATTATTTAAGAGTCTCCCCTGCGATAAGAGGAGGGGATTAATTAGGATGAATAACGAATTCAAAATGAAATTGGCTGTAGGTTGAGTAAGGCACATAAACATTAAACAAGTTAAGTGAAGAAAAAATAATGCGTAGTATGTGATATCAGAGTATGAATACGTCACAACCTGAACAAACATTAGAATGAAATTTAAAGAATTTCTGTTATCAAATAAATATTATATATAACACATGCAGATTTCATAATATCTTCAAGCAAAAGTTGGTGTTTAAAAAAATATTGTTTTTTACTTTCCATCGCGCAGTTTGGTAACATTGACTAATATTTTTTATTACCGAAACGTACAAGCGTAAGCAATTTCGTATAGAGATGACAGGATTCGCTTGCGGATGTTATGTCACACTCGTTGAAATGTAATGAGATTCTAGTGATAGACAGAGAGCCCACCACCGTCAACAATAAAAGTTTTTAGTTTTTATTTCAAATCTCTCTCAGCCCAAAGACGTCCACTGCTGGACAAAGGCCTCCCCCAAGTATTTTATCCATGGGGGGTTTTGCCGTAATCGCCACGCTTGGCAGGCGGGTTGGCGATCGCAGTGTGATGGCATAGTACGCGGAAAGATGCTGCTGCCCATCCTTCGGTGTTTTAAATCCCTTAGTCGCCTCTTACGACACCCACGGGAAGAGATGGGTTGGTGCTATTCTAGGGCCACACCACAGGCCAAATATTTACCCTTAAATATTGTCATTTGAAGCGGTGTTGGCCTTGTAGTAGGGCGCCTGTCTATGTGATTGCAAAGGTCCCAGGTTCGAATTCTGCCCGTGCTACATGAGTTTGTAGACCAATCTAACTCATGTATGGTAGTTTTTATCGACCACCACTTGCTTTCGGTGAAGGAAAGCATCGTGAAGAAACCAGTACTCTGGTTGATGATTATCAGCTAGTGTGTGAACTGGAGAAGGCTCCCCATGAAAATTGCCAAGATAATAGTTATGTTTCATTCCATATAATGACCACGACAGTCAGTCATAAGGAATATGACTAAAGAGAGAGAGAGATTGTAATTTCATCTAGTGTATTCAGTAGCAACTCAGAAATAGTGCCCCCAAAATAAATTCAAAGTATGTCCAAATAATCAAACAATTCCGATAATTTTATTTGCATTTCCATTAAAATATTTTGAAACCAAGCTTCAATTATCATAATGACGTTCATATATTTTCAGGTATTTTTGGCTCGATCTTCTAGACTAAGGGAAAACTAATTGAAAATTCTTACAGTTAACGAGTCGTCACCTCCACTCAACTTGACGAATGATGCAATTAGTAAGATAAAATCATGTACAAGCTTATATGGCAGGTTTGTCCATCCACTAATATAAAATACTTACATGAAAAATGAATAAACACCGCTTTAATTATCTGTTAATAGAATTTAAATCAATCAAATTGCTTAAAAGTCAGCCATTAGCGAACTCATTCTAAAGTAATGAATTAGGCAAGCATCCGTTCGAGGTAAATGAGAATTGCTTTATATAAAACACAGTGAATTAGTTTCATCACACATACAGTGAATTAGTTTCATCGATATTATGCTTTCTTCTAGTGAATAGGTAGTTAATATTAATAATCGTTTTAAATAATTCAATATATACGGACAAATCAACACACATTGAGCTAGCCCCAATGTAAGTTCGAGACTTGCGTTATGGGATATTAACTCAACGATACTATATTTTATAACGAATACATGTATAGATAAACATCCAAGACCTAGGTCAATCTGAAAAACATCATTTGTCATCTTGACCTAACCGGGGATCAAACCTGGGACCCCCAGCTTCAGAGGCAAGGTCTTTACCACTGCGCCACCGAAGGTCGTCAATTTTGTGTCATCTCTGTTGTAGTGTTTACATAATAAAGCTCAATATGTATAAGAAACCGCAAACTAAATTTACGCCACAATACTGTACCAATAGCTGGGCGGCTACTTTTATCGTCCGGCGAAGTGCTCACAATGATTACACGGCTACTGTACACTTTCACTGCGACCTGAGGTCAAGTTTACATAGACTAACATGTGGGTCGATCATCACCGTTGCTCATGCTCACTGACATTCACTGATTGCCAATTCACACGTCAACCAACTCATCAATGTGTTTTTGACTGGATTACGGAATGAGAAGTTTGGAAATGAAAGCGGTAGTGTGATATGTACAACCGTATCCGCGAATATTTTTAGGTTCTATCATTTTTTTTTTCAGCAGATTCAACCCTAGCCTCTAGCTTGATAGTCCGCTACTGCCTTATACCCCTTCCAGAAAAAAATCCTGTATCTGCCCTTGATTGAAAGTCATACTTTGACAGGAGAAATGATATGGGGTTTTAAGATGGGTTTTTAAATAAGTTTCCAGTCAGTAGAAGAAATTAGTTCTATTGTTTTTCCACAACATGGCGATGGTGCATGATTACTTAGGCAGATTACTTGTAGCAATAACATTTAAAGTGGTAACTCAATTTCCTCAATGTAAAGTTTTTTAAAGATTTTATTTTCCTAATAATATTAGAAATCACGCCATCCATTACCAAGCAATTGGTGCAGATATAAACCCCTGCTAGATATTGTAACCTTACTAAATTATAGTTATATTTGTTTTATAAAAGCTTAATTTTATATTACTTTGGGAGTCCCCAAGGTTGCTTTTTTTACTTATAAAAATCATCCTTACTATCCATATTACCTGCATAAGCAACTAAGATCCAAACTTCATACCTAGTCGCTAATATTTTTTACCCGTATATACCACGCAGAGAAACATTCGGCATTTTTAAAATAAGGAAGGTTTGGTCGTCATAGGCCAGTCGACAAGTCGCAAAAAGTGGACTTTCGTAGAAAAAGGTCGGAATTTAATGAAACTTGGAGATGTTGTTCAGGGATGGTTAATTAACATTTTGTCAAGTTTTGGACCTCGAGGACCCTGTGCAAAAAGAGGAGGGGGGGAAAACTGAAAAAAAATCGACCTTTCGTCAGTTTTTCGTCAATATTTTTTTTTCCTTACATCCTACTGCAAAAGCATCCCAGTACTTTTTTGTAGAGCGTTAAATTTCCCACAATTTTCACTAAACAAAGTTATTTGTAAGTCAATTCGTTACCGAGATATGGCGCTACGAAAGAAAAGTAAATTTTCAAAAATCGCTAAAAAATGGCGAAAATGCAGAATTCCACCTTTTTTCTTCATATACCTATATCAGAATAATGATGAAGTGTTGTTTCTATTATGGTCCCTTGTTACAATAATCTATATTTGAACCCCCCCCCCTCCCTACCCGACCTCAATTCTCAATACCTTATTTTCTTCTGTAATTTCATTCCAACCATATTATCATGTCGGTAATGTTGGTATTGATATTATTTACTTTTTAGACCCTTCCCCTCCCTCCACTACATTATTATTCCAGAGCAGGTAAAAAAAGAAAAAGTCCTTTCGTGTACAAAATTAATGTAATTAACAAAATTAAGGTATTCACAAAGCATAAATTATAAGCAACAGAGATATTATTGTTGAAAGGTGCTCATACGTAGGTACTCATTACAGCTCCTGTCGGGATTTCTTAGCCGTTGGTTCTACTTTTAACAGCTCGTCGTCCTCCTGAGCGATCAGACTGTTAAGGACGTCCTCGCCGTTGTCGTATTCGTCGATTGTCTGATGAGTCCTCCTCGTTCAAATCAGTTGTGGGGGCGTTTTCACAGGAGTGGCCTGTGCAGTACTTGCACATTGCTGAGCATCTAAGACCTGCTTTCTTGCAGCTACTAGCTCCGGTGCTACAGCCTTTGCTGCACTTGCAGGAAACAATTTGGAGGATGTCATCTGGCCTAGCATTTTTGGTTGTGGGGATTGATAGTCATGTCCTCCCTGACGTGTCCGTCAACGGCGAATCTTGTAATCTCTGTAGATGGGAACGGATATGGCTGGCAAAACTTTGTTTTGAAGATGCGGTTGCATGGCACACAGTGCAACTGACCTAAGTTGTTGTATGTGTACGTGTAGGAAGGCTTGGGACGGGTTTTTCGTAGAAGGCGTTTAGAGTCGAGATTTGATAGCCGATTCTATTCAAATTTATTAACTTCCTCTTTGACAGAGCTGCGCCATGCTTGCCTCTGCCTCGCAAGCTCTTCCCAACGTTCTGTTGGAATCTCACATGCACAGGAGCTTAATGGATTACAGGAGCTGTAATGAGTACAAATGAGTACTATGTATGAGCACCTTTCAACAATAATATCTCTGTTGCTTATAATTTATGCTTTGTGAATACCTTAAATTTGTTAATTACATTAATTTTGTACACGAAAGGACTTTTTCTTTTTTTACCTGCTCTGGAATAATAATGTAGTGGAGGGAGGGGGAGGGGTCTAAAAAGTAAATAATATCAATACCAACATTACCGACATGATAATATGGTTGGAAGAAAATAAGGTTTTGAGAATTGAGGTCGGGTAGGGAAGGGGGGAAGGGGGTTCAAATATAGATTATTGTAACAAGGGACCATAATAGAAACAACACTTCATCATTATTCTGATATAGGTATATGAAGAAAAAAGGTGGAATTCTGCATTTTCGCCATTTTTTAGCGATTTTTGAAAATTGACTTTTCTTTCGCAGCGCCATATCTCAGTAACGAATTGATTTACAAATAACTTTGTTTAGTGAAAATTGTGGGAAATTTAACGCTCTACAAAAAAGTACTAGGATGCTTTTGCAGTAGGATGTAAGGAAAAAAAAATATTGACGACAAACTGACGAAAGGTAGATTTTTTTTCAGTTTTTCCCCCCCTCCTCTTTTTGCACAGGGTCCTCGAGGTCCAAAACTTGACAAAATGTTAATTAACCATCCCTGAACAACATCTCCAAGTTTTATTAAATTCCGATCTTTTTCTATCTGAAACTACCTGTCGACTGGACTATCACGGGATCTCGGTCTATTTATGTGCCAAAATAATAGACAATTTGACATGTTCTGACATTTCAAATCAAACTGACATAAAAAGTTTCGAATTCTTAATTCTTTATTTTCGGCTAGTGAAAGAAAAGTTTTTATTAAACTAAAAATGATAAAATAAAACTTTTTTCCAAAAAAAATGAACCGACTTCCATCATAAAACTTAAAATCATGAAATAACAATAAAGAAAAATGTATTAGCATTCTACCTACTGAATGAGGTGAAGTCGGTGCCAAATTGAATATTAAATAATCTAAGTTAATATTAGAATCATGTATAATATATAAAATACCTAGCTAAACAATTACATAACACCCTTACTCCTGCACTTGGCACCGACTTCACCTCATTCAGTAGGTAGAATGCTAATACATTTTTCTTTATTGTTATTTCATGATTTTAAGTTTTATGATGGAAGTCGGTTCATTTTTTTTGGAAAAAGTTTTATTATATTCCTGGTCAGGCTATAACATCCAAATAGGATAAAAGGGTTTCCCTTTCAGCCTTGGTAAGCGCTTATTCCGTTGGATTTTGCTTAAATTTCCTTATCAAAGGTTTCCAAATATTTATGCTTACCATTTTTAAGAGTTTCCTTTTTAAGGGTTTTGAAATTAAACGGTTTGATCGGTCCCTGGTTACAAGGTACTAGCTAATATTTCGATAAGTTATCATCTCTTCCAAAATGGAGAACTGACATCTTGGCTATTGTAGCCAGAATCAATTAAATTTGACTGTGTAACTCTACGCATGTCAATGGTAAAGGACCACTTAGCTTAGCTTAGTCTATCCATAGCCTGATGACCACGTAGCTCTACGTCTGTTAAGACTTAATGTCAAAGTCGGAAAAAGTGAAAGTCTGATAATGTCAAAGTCAGGAAATGACAAAAAGTCGTAAAACGTCAAGTTCGGAAAGGCGATAAAAAACTTCGATAAAAGGATCTACATTTGGGTCTGACCTGCGCCATGCCAGTCTAGGCGTATAGCTCGCACAAGTCTTTACAAAAATAAAATAAAAATGTCACACTCACACCATATTTGCAATTATTGGTACATTGATTGTTTATCTTAATAATTTGCATAAAAGAAGGAAGCAAACTGACCCGATTAGACTTTCTTTAACCCAGAATTATGAATGTCAGATAGAAAAGTTATTTGCATTTTGATGTGCCTCAAAAAGTGTAAGTGTTAATTTGTAAGTGAAATCTCTGAAATAAATTCAATCACATAGTAATACTTTCTACATTTATATAAATTGATCAATCAAATCATATAATTGTCCCGTACCTTATGATTTTACTAATGTTTGCGCATGTTTTCTGGCTAGTATTTATAACAATTACTTATTAAAATGATAAAATACTACCTATGTTATTTTTAAATAATCTCTCTCTTTAGTCGTATTTCCTCATGACTGAGGGTCGTGGTCATTATATGGAATTAAACACACACAACGACTCTCATGGCAATTTTAATGGAGTGGTTTGCCATTGCCTTCTCCATTTCACACACTAGCTGATAATCATCAACCAGAGTGCAGGTTTCCTCACGATGTTTTCCTTCACCGGAAGCAAGTGGTGGTCGATGAAAACTAACATGAGTCAGATTGGTATACAAACTCATGTAGCCCGGGCAGGATTCGAACCTGGGATTTCGTATTCACAGGCGGGCACCCTACCATTCGGCCACCACCGCTTCTAAAGTAACGAAATAGTAGGTAATATAAATATTTGTATGTCCAACTTTGCGATGGAAAACCGGCTAGAACTATTGAGTAGAATGAAAGCAATCATGATGATAAATACATATCATTAAATTATAGTATTTAATTTATCCATCCAGATACTAATTCCAATTTTTTTTACTTTTTTCAGCAAAATCAATTAATTCAATTTAGGTTTCAATGAAAATAATTACTCGGCTATAGACTTCTTCTTACTTTACATTTACATTTCCCATCATAGTAAAACATATACCTAATAGCAATAATTCTATTACGTTAATAAGAAGCGGAATCAAAGCCCTGTATCGAAACTAGTCATGTAGGTACCTACCTTTAATAAACACTAATGAAAGAAAGGAGTTTTCTATTTTTTGAAATTGTGAAGAAGTTTAAACCACTCTCTGTAAACTATAAAATTCAATTAATTGATGAAAATGATTCATTTAGTTTTCTCTTTGATGAAACAAACGCTTCCGCCAATTCTCATGAAAAATCTTACCTAGTTAACAATTAATTCTATGTATTTATTGTTTAACCAATCTCTGTAAAATATAAAATTCAATTAGTGATGAAAATGATTCATTTAGTTTTCTCTTTGAAGAATCAAACGTTTCTGCCACTTCTTATGAAAAATCTTACCTAGTTAACAATCAATTCTATGTATTTATTGTTTACTACATTATAGTTACTTATAACAATAAAACTGGTATCTCCTTTGCACATTCTTAATTTTATGTTTTCTCAACAGTCAATGATTATCTACTGATAGAGAGTTGCTATTAGGTACTAACTATCTTACTTCTGTATCAAAAACCTATATGAATTCGATATAATAATCTTCACGGAGATATCTAAAAGACATCTCACACAGTGTAAACTCAGTTTTATACAACGCATTTACGGATAAGAATTAACACCTACTTAGGAATTTTTTATTGCAAGTAACTTTACTTGATACTTGAAGTAAAAGCTGTACTTTCGAAATTAATAGGCTCATTTCCGAGCGAGTTTTGTCACTGCGGGTATTAACTTGAACACTATTCGTATTAACCGGTGTATGTTGTATGCCTTCGTACGTAGATTTAGCTAACAGAAAACTATCTATGTTGTATCTTTGCAATTTTGTGATCAATTATAATTATTTTTATTTAGAAATGATTTTCTTTTACTCAAAAGAAAATAAAGAACATCATTTTTATAATATTTGAAAAAAGTTGGTTTCTGCTGTGTGCTATTTAAGGTTGGGTTTCACCGTCTTTTGACAGTAACAGTAACTTTAACCAAACCGAAAATCCAATTTTAAAATACCGGTTAGGCAAAATATGAGTTACACCAGTTGTCATATAATATGACAAAAGTCAACATTATTGTAGTAAAAGCTAATAAAAAATAGAGGATTCCTAGACTAACTCAACTATATCCCACCTAGGTTATTAGTCAGAAAAAAGTCTATTTAACCCAGCAGCTTGAATTTCATAAGAACTTCCCATTGCCGACCCGGAGTCTGATTGTATTAACCCATATTATTGAGCTCCATTCTGAACCAAAACGCCCCCAATGTCCATCTTTATCATAATAACGTCTGTCTATTACCATAGAATCCATCGTTTATAGGTTAAGCAGACGGATGTAAGTTCGTCGCGAGCGCAGGTGAAGATAGATCATGGTGAAAAAGAAATATGTGCGGAAGAAAATATTGTTACTGCATACATGTATGTCTACTTGTCCTATATGGACGTCTATTGTCTATGCTGCGGTAATAGCGGCAAATTTTCAATTAATTTTGGTAGACTGGTGTACGTAAATTACTTAAAACGCGATTTCCAAATTTCGTTTGATGTTACATCAATCTCTGTATGTGAAATCCAATGCCACTGCTTGCAATAATATTTGTTTAGGTATATATACAATAATCCTATCCTAACTAATATTATAAATACGAAAGTGAGTTTGTTTGTTTGTTAGTTACCTCTTCACGCTTTATCTACTAAACCAATCTTCCTGAAATTTCGCATACATATAGCTGGAAGTACGGAGAAGGACATAGGGTACCTTTTATCTCGGGAAAAAGTACAGTTCCCGTGGGAAATTCACGCGGACGAAGTCGCGGGCAAAACTAGTTTTCAAAAAATGGATGCCATTAATTTGATATTCGCTCATAATACTTAAATGATCATAATATTCGGCTCTATTATAAGGGTTTTGCCACACCGCCTTCTTTCTCTTATCTATAAGGACTCCCATAAAAGGAATCCTGTAGAATGTCTGCGTCTCCAATAACGTCAGTTAATAGTACGTAACAGAAAAAGCGAGTTACGCAAACAATATTCGTATGAATTCCTACATAATTAGGAATGAGTTTCACGTATTTATTTGGTACTAGCTTTTGCCCGCGGCTTCGCCAGCGTGAATTTCCCATGGGAACAGTGCTTTTTCCCGGGATGAAAGGTACCCTATGTCCTTCAATATACTTCTAACTATTTGTATGCGAAATTTCAGGAAGATTGGTTCAGTAGATAAAGCGTGAAGAGGTAACAAACAAATAAATAAACAAACAAACTCACTTTCGCATTTATAATATTAGTTAGGATAGATTTTGCCCGCGGCTTCGCTAGCTTGAATATCCCATGGGAACAGTGCTTTTTCCCGGGATGAAAGGTACCCTATATCCTTCTATATACTTTTTACTATTTGTATGCGAAATTTCAGGTAGATTGTTTCATTAGATAACGCGTAAAGAGGTAACAAACAACCTCAATTTCGCATTTATAACATTAGTTAGGATTAGGATTGTTCTGTGAAAAATCAAGCTTTTATAAAGATACCTACCTAACTTATTTTGGTCAACCCTTTACCCAACCTATTAGTATCCTGTATGTCTGAAAGATGAATCGTCGTATTTAAGAAAATCATCATTAAAAATATACTTACACATATTCTGTATAAGTACCTCCTGTCTATCAGTCGTCTTACGAAACTCTGTCGTATCACATTGTATCGTTTTCCAACGTCCACCTGACCCAGATGATGCGATAGGGACATAGGGTCCTATCGGAGGCCTATTACGTGGCCGCTTTGATCACGATGGCTATCTAGGCAAAGCCGGAGCTCTAGCCAAGTTTAGGCGATGTCTCACTGACAGATACACTAACGATGCAGATCCTGAATGGAAAATAGGATTTTACCTGTCCAAATACGAAATCAATACTTTGTGAGTTACAGTAACTTCTTCGAATTCTGTGTAGAGATTGTCCACGAGTGTGGAGCGTTTTTTACATAACTTTTTTTATAATTTAAATTTGCCTAGTCGTTTTTTGGTATAGTGATGAGTGTAGAGGAAGCAAGAGAGATCTGTAAGGATCGTAGCAAGTGGAAATCGCTAGTCTCTGCCTACCCCCACGGGAAACAGGCGTGATAATATGTATGTATTTTTTGGTATATTATATAGGTATTTTTTGTAGATTTTATACTTAGAAACACAGCAGTTGATGAAGTCAGGACTCACGAAATTAAATTTTTCTTACGTACTTTCAATCTACTAAAAAATTTCTTACTGATACTATAATATGAAACTTGATCATGGAATTATAAAGATTTACCGTCTTATTCATAAAAAAGTTAACGAACGTTTTAGTTAAAATATGTTTTGTCTCGTTCTTTCAATTTTAAATATTGGAACGAGAGATAAGGACAAAACCTATTTTAACTAAAATGTTCGTTAACTTTTTTATGAATAAGAGGGTTAATCTTTAAAAGCATGAATCAAAATTTGTGCACATTCAAAAAAAAGAGCAGTTTTGAGTTTTCATTTATTTATTTGAATGACCAAAACTTTTCGAGGAAAAATGTCTGTATTGACAGACATTGAATTTTCCGTGATGATTTACTTAAGTAGTATTTCTTAGCTTTTCCTTCTTATGAGCTGATTCCAAAAAGGATGAGGTGTCGTGTACACATCAAAAAATAACTCATCGGCAAACGAACATAATCGGTGTAAATTATTTGAGAACAAATAAATCTTTCAGCAAAACATCGCTAAAGAAGCCATGTTTGTTTAATGAGTAGCTCCGAGAATCGCAAGTTTCCGACCCGAGGCGCCACTAACAAACACACGCAATGAATCAGGCACTCCGTTGGTTAATTGATTAATTTATTTATTTCATGATCGATCGAGGTTTGAAATTAAAACAGGGATTGGTAATTATGTTTTTATTGATATCAATATATATGAAAATTGTAAATTAAAACGCTAGTCGTATCTTGATGATCGAATTATTAATTAGCAGTATAGATTACAATTATATTTTTACCTTACGTTATTTTATAAACTTTCGATTTCATGTCTGTAACATACGTTTATGATGTAAAATTACGACAAGTAAGTGGAGAGGTTTTTCTTTTTGAACATGCTAAATAATTCAGTAATCAGGTATTTATTGGTGTTCGCTTATACCCAACACTTCACTATAGCCTATTGGATTATCTTAATAATATAATAATAATGCTTGGCTTAGGCCCGCATGTATGGTGTATACCCTCTTTCTTCAAAAGAGGAGAAAAATCTTTAAACAAATAATAATAATAAATCATTATTCATCAAAAAGGATTTATGCAAAAACACTAACAAGCGATCCCACACTAGGCTAAGCCTTTATCGTGGGCATCAATTACAAATTCTAATTTAATCAGTAAAAACAATTAAAACATCTTGGGTCATAATCTTGGGTTTCCACAACCCGTAATAATTACAATCAACTTTTATTATGACAAAATTACTCTTGTTTATACCCATGTTCTACTAGGTACCTACACAGGAAGCAATACTAGCTCTCTAAGGTTGATAGCCTATTGTCTCTTCTCACTCTCTATCGTTTATTTGATTGGATATTTTATCTTGCACTTTCTTCCCATCACTACATTTGCATTTAAAGTATGCTGGTTGCTTTCTGTTGGCAATAAATTATAACAGCATAACAGCTATCAATTTTGATTGTAGTTTCGTGAATTCCTTGCATTTGTTATTTACCTTTTTGAATTCTTTTTTTGTCAGTTTCATTATACGGAACGTAACACATACAACTACTTTCTTGGTAAGTTATTGGTAATTTAATCGTCAATTAAAAATTCAACTGATCTTTCACTTTTTTAAAGTACTGGAAGTCAAAATGTATCAAAATGATGATGATGTGGGTATGGATAGCACATGTGAAGCTTTATTTAAATTTTAGATTTTAGATGCGAATGTTAATAAATCATTCGAGTTGGACACAGAAAGTTGATGGTAGTAATGCAAAGCAGAAATCAAAAAGAATAATTGTACCAAGTCACCTACTTCTCTTTTTCTAGATTTCTACAATAAATCAACTTTGAACTGTAAACCGGCAGACGCAGATAATATCTGATAATTTGGAAAAATGTCATCGATCGTGATAAATACGAATGAACGTTGACAGTTTAATATGTGTAGTGATTTAGTAGGGTCGGGTGGGTAGGAAGCAATTAATCCTATGTCTTATTTATCATTTCGCTGCCGCAGCAGGTGCCTTGTTCCCGGAACGCAGACTCGAACCCAGGACGCTTAGAGCTTAGTGCATGAGCTAAGCGGTTAAAAAACAAAGATATGAACTTCGATAAAAGTTATGATATTTTTAAGTTAGTTGGGCATAACAATTTGTCAAAATTTAATTAAGATTAAGTAGTTTTAAAAGTTATCGCGAAACATACAAAAATGTGTTTTCACCCAAGAGAGACTTTACTGACTTCGCTCGTTTGGTCAATAAATCCCTAAATCTATATATTTTTACGCTGAAGCCTTTGACTTAAATGTGTCCATGAATAAAGTATACTTACATGTAGGATAATATTAATCGAGATTTTTCATAAAAAAAATAAAAATTTTCTAATAGGTACGCTGTTTCTCCGCTAATTCTCAACTCATGTCCTAACCGTGAATATGACACTAAAACAACAGCAGCTCACCTCGTATACCGTTACAGATGCTGGCTACTGTTTCTACTGATCGCTGATAAGCTACTGTTTGCTGACACTCTTCCTAGAAACCTTTTTGGCATAAACATTTTTTAAACATAGTAACGAAGTGTCTTTGAAATAAACCTTTAAAATTGGTTTTGAATAGGTACTATCTAGTCACTTTGTGCACCCATGTTTCTGTTTATCCCGAAGGTTGACTGGTAGAGAATGCTGTTAGTATTAAGTTCGCCTTTATATTATTTTGGTTTAATAAAGTTTTAAAAAATAAATATCTAGATTATATATATATATATACTAGCTGTCGCCCGCGGCTTTGCCCGCGTGAGTTTCGCTTAGATGAAAAATCTCTCTTGAAGCTTTTCATCAGATGTTCCAGATTTTCAATTTTAATACGTCAGCAGAAAATGCTCATCAGGTTGAACGACTTTTATTAAGGCGCCATTTCCATATATGTTATAGTTTAGCTGGTCTCTTGCAGTTCTTCATCAGATGTTCCAGATTTTCAATTTTTATACGTTATCAGAAAATGCTCATCAGGTTGAACAACTTTTGTTAAGGCACCATTTCCATATTTCTTATAGTTTAGCTGTTCTGTTCAGGTTCTTCATCAGGTGTTCCAGTTTTCAAAATAAATTATAGCCTATATGTTTCCCAGGCTTAATAGCTATACAACAAAAAAAGTTTCATTCAAATCCGTCCAGTAGTTTTTGCGTGAAACGCGTACATACATACAGACAGACAGACAGACAGACAGACAGACAGACAGACAGACAGACAAGAAATTCCAAAAAAATTTTTTTGCTTTCTATTGTTCTTTTTAAGTGTCCCTCTATCCATTTCAGTCAAAAATACTAAATGTACAGACAAAATATTTTTACTGTTTTATTATATGTATAGATATATATATATATATATATATATATATATATATATATATATATATATATATATCAGTATCAGCGCAAAAAATGGCCAGGTAGCATGGTAGGTGTATGATTGATTTTACATCTTAGTACCAAGAAGAATCTAATCCACCAGGTCCTACCGGGAATAATGCGAATGGTTGTGAGGATGTGAAAGTTTTTGACTCCTTCATGCAAAATTTACAAGACGGATTTTGATAAAATTTGATACACGAAGTAAGGTAGGGATATAGGAATAGGGTAGCAGAAATACAAAGTAGGGCTAGAAGTCATATTACTTTTGATCCCGAAATGAATTTCACACGAAATTGACCAATAAAAAATCTATTGAACGTGGTTCACATTACTTCAATCTGCTTAAAGGAATACCTAGCATTTATATAATTTCAATTAATCATTTAATAATCATTAAAAAGTAATAAGTTGCGTTTATTCTCATTCTAGTTTCGCACTCACCTTGGATTTGATTTTGATATGTGTTTGCACTTATGGGTTACATTGTATGTTGGACATTCTAGATGGAATAATTCTGCGAAATGTTCGCAGATGACATGATTAGATTAGAAAATTCACATCAATAAGATGATTATCTTTATTATATCACACGTAGGTTAGTTTTCATATTTATAGCAGAACCTATTTATTTTGACTGTTACCCAGAAATAAAATATAAAAGCATAGACATACATATTTAAGTAGATATTCCAGTTAAAATAATTTAATTGTAAAAGACCTAAAACACAGTGTACAAATCTTAAACCAAAAAATATAAACACAACTTCAAAACATATACCTATACCTACCTGAACAAAGTAACAAAATAATCTGCAACATAAAATAAATCGCATAATATGATGTAAGTAGGTTATGCTTTTTGCAAAATTTATTATAATTTTAACGCCTTTACAAGTCGTTATAAAACAGTTGATGTCCAAAACATTGAGTTGTAATAGTGATCCATTACGTAGATGTTTATCAAAAATATTTAGAATTAAATCATGCATGTGGGATGTGAATTTTTTATGGTAATGTTATGGCGGCAACAGAAATTATGGGCGAAGTGAAATCGACTAAACAATGGATTATTTCAAAATGTGGCAATCGTATATTTGATCTCCCGGTTTTAATGGTTTTATAATATCATTAGCGACTTCTATTTGGTTTTCTGTTAGTGGACTGTCGTAAATGCCCACGCATTGGTCATAACATTTAATATATCTACATCTCGAAATGAAAAATCACTCTACTTCTTTTTACGTCTTTATTTCGTTCATGTATATTTCAATGGACTACATATCTATTTTCTATGTACCTAACGATTTAGGGAGTAAGGAGGGTTTTTTTAATTTGCACTAGATAATGTAAACAAAATTACAAAATTCATACGTGTGTTAAAGGCACCTGACATGACTTAGCTATCAAAATAACCCACTCTTATTTCTATTTCTATGGAATATCCTGTATAAAAAATAAGCAATTTTCTTCTAAAATCATACCTGTTTCAAGATACCATGGAAGTAATAAGTTCTTTGTACTACAAAGTACTTACTACTTCCATGCAAGATACTCATTGAATTATTACCTAATAGACCCGCTTCATTTAATTATCTAATAGTAATCTAGTTCTGTGCTGTTATGCGGGGAATGTGGAATTAACTTTATGTCTATCATTAAATTAGATACGTAAGACTGTTTGTTTTCCAAATAAAATAAAAAATAAAATAAATCATTCATTAGAAGATAATTTTCAAGTAAAAGCATTTCTGTTGTATTAACGTTATTTTACTATTTTATTTTGGTGTTTTCTTAGGACCATTCAAGTATAAGTACTTATATTACGTTTCCTACAACCTATAGCTGTAAATGTAAACCTGTTTTTAATGTGCAACGGAGCGCCAGGATTTCTCGTATTAAAAGACAACAGATTCCAAAGTCTTATTATACCGATTTATGTGTGATATAATGGTAACTAATAAACAGAATCCTCATAACCAGCCTTATATGTGACAATACACGCGGCGCAAATGTTACTGAGTTCCCGATAAAAGGATAGTGATTATACATCGTGAAGACCGATACTGCTACTTTCTTGGAATTTCAAAATTACACTCACCACTACGTCATAAATGTTATTACCACTCGTTGCGTTTTAGTAGGCAACCTATTGTACGGTCAACAGTATATCAACCGATGCAAAGTCATTGCAAGGCTGCCGTTATTAGCTTGCGTTGTGTGATGCAAGGTATAAGGTAACTTGACAAGCAGTCGATGTTAAATAATAAGTGCTTTACCGTTTTCTCAGAGATTAGATAATTTCTATTTAATATCTATGTTAGCCGCCATATAAAATAAGTATATTGTTAGACATATACTTATAGCAATATAACATTGTAAAATATTTGTCACGCTCTTGTCTCAATCTCTGCAGCACGTTTTCATAACTGTTGTAGCTACAGAAATCTAAAATCTACTTATATACTTGCCTATATGAAATTCTACGTTAACTAACGATTAGTATACGAGGTGATTTTGTAAAACCACCTTAAACGGTAAAACACCAGCAACCTTTCTAAGGGTAAAAATACTCATGAATATGAACAACTTTTTTATGGCACCGACTCTGAAATCTCAAAAAAAAATCAGCTGATCCATACTTTTTGCAATACCTACTCGTCCAAAATACAACACTCCTTCTAGGAGCTATATGTCAAACACCAGCAACCTTTCTAGGTTGCTGGTATTTTACAAATCACCCTGTATACGCAAAGACGAATCCGCTAAACGTAGAAGCTTGAATTTTTACAGAAAGAATAGATAAGCACTGAATTTTGGGGATATATCACACGGGCGAAGCGGCGAAGCCAAAGGGGAAACGCTAGTTGAATTATAAAAATTAACTAATTTTGATTAAAAAAAATCATAGTATATCCAGTGATCTTCATCTACGTAAACATACACATTCTCTTCATAGAGTAGAACTTTCAACGTAGAGGCTTTAGTTAATAGTATCCGACGCTAAACGAAGTTCCTGACTTATGATTAAAACGCTGCAAACACGGTAAGTGCAGGATTAATGATCAGGCCCACCTCATCCTCAGAACAGATTTAAATTACATGGCATTCATCCCGAGTCTTCTGGTCATTATAGCTTCATACAAATGATAAATGCCTGCCTTTCATTGCCTGTCATGGATAGACGCGAAGAAACCCACTGGTTGGCTGATTCCCGTTGTGCTCTATGGTTTAGTTAAATATATTTTTATATATAGTTTTTTTGTACCTAGTTAATAGCATTTGCAGTTATCCAGTCTTTGCCATGACTGATAAGTCACGACATTTCAGCAGAGTCAAATAGCCGTAAGCAATTTTACGGCACACGTGCTTAAGTGTTGCTTCTTTTCGCGTAGTGTATGTTTTCTTTGGCAGACTCGTTTTAATATTGTTTTTTTTTTTCTTAGATGAAATTATCACGCATTTTTGTAATGAGGTTATCTTATTTTAATTAAATTTAATTTAATTAAATTTAACTAGGTACGAGGTATTTTCAAACATCTATAATATTCGAATGGAAGCTTATACAATAGTACTCAACAATATTCTAATAGTTTTAAATTTTAGTTAATTTTAGTTTTTTTAGTTTTTGTAAGGATCGTAGCAGGTGGAAATCGCTAGTCTCTGCCTGGGAAAACCCCCACGGGAAAAAGGCGTGGTAATATGTATGTATGTATGTTAATTTTTTTGAGTTATTATTTTTAACGTACTTAGAATGAAAAGAATATATCATAGTATAATTCAATTCCGGAGGACCTAACCTATGAGGAGAGCGGGAGTACATGTAAAGTAATTATCATCGTTTCTGCCATGATAGATACTCGGAAATATAATTTAGAAGACCTGAAAAGCTTATTCAGGTTTTCTACGGCTAATCTGACCGTGAAAGGCGAATAAAGTAAATGTAAAACTTGATTGGATTTATATTATGTTTTCTTTATAAATAACTGACGCTTTATTCTGGTTATTTTCATAAAATATCGTGTAAAAACACTTGTTTTTATTTTATGGCATGACAAAGTACAACTAGTTAGACAGGTTAACTTAACAACAGTCTTATCATCTCTACGATCAATTTATTCACCATAAAGATTATAATTAAGCGTAATTTTTCGCCATATCACCATGTTCTGACCAAACACGAATTTCGCAGGGCTTGAGTTGATAGAAAAGTGGATCTTTATTGACTGGAGAAAGGTACCTAGATGTACCTGTAAGTTATATTCGCTCTCTAACGAGATCACAGATATGCACAGATGTAAAAGTTTCATATTCTTAAATTCGCTTCTGGTAGTAAGCACCCAATCCGCCGAGAGCGACAGCCATGTCTGCCATCTTCAAATGAAAAAGCTAGAATTTGTCAAATGGCTAGAAATTCTGTAATACAATCATGCAGAATCTGTTACCAGAAATGCCTAAATGCTCAAGCCACTTGACAATCCAGCAATCTTCTATTTTATCCATAAAAAATATATCTCTGCATTTTCGTGATCCAAAGCTAAATGCCGAGGTAGAAACATTTGTTGAAATTTATGCTCGCCAGGGCGAAGTGGAACTACGTGAATTACGGTAACTTATCTAGATATAAACAAAGTTGCATTTGTACTTCAGGAACTGCAAATAATATCTTATTTAAGTACCTACTCGTATATCTTTACTAAAAACGTGGTCATAGAGTTTGAAATCATAGAGTTAGAATTTTTTTTTCCTTATAGACACAAACAGCTGAAGAAGCGATATGTCAGATATGGTAAGTTTTATTTCTATGTCTATGGGTTTCATAATATGTTTCATAAAAGCAGGATAGAAGTGTTACCTCGTTCATCGAATAGTAATATTAGTGCCTTGTGCCGTAGCCGTAACCATATGGTATGGCACCAATTTAGAGTTTTGGACTTGTACGAATATCTTACTAACTATTTTTTTGCCAAAAGTTTGAATGTATGTATATGAATGAGTGACGATGTGTAGATGTTTGTTATACAATCACGCAAAATGTACAGAATGGATTTCAATGAAATTTGGCATACGGGTACAGACACAATAGGACCTGAAATAGCACGTGGGCTAGGTACATTTTATCCCGAATTTCCCACGGGAGCAGAGCCCTGCGTGCGCCCTAGGGTCCAAAGCGCATTTAATAAGCATTCCACCTTCCTTTAGCCATATTTCTCATGACTGAGGGTCGTGGTCATTATATGGAATAAAACAAACACAACGACTATCTTGGTAATGTTAATGGAGTGGTTTGCCATTGCCTTCTCCATTTCACACACTAGCTGATAATCACCAACCAGAGTGCAGGTTTCCTCACGATGTTTTCCTTCACCGGAAGCAAGTGGTGGTCGATGAAAACTACCATACATAAGTCAGATTGGTATACAAACTCATGTAGCACGGGCAGGATTCGAACCTGGGACCTGTACAGCCACAAGTGGGCGCCCTACCACTCGGCCACCACTCGCTTTAAGCATAAGCATTATTAAAATCCAAGTAATTACCATTATTATCATTATGTAAATAATGGTTCACTTACGCCATGCTGTCTTTAGTTGCAAGGAATTATAATGGAATATAGAAACTTACAAACATATATACATGAACCCTGATAACACAACACTCCTTTTTTGATCAGACGTGTAAAAATATTTAGAACTATTATTGAAACGAGAATGTAAATAAATAAAAAAATGAAGTATTTAGTAAATTTTATTTATTATTGTACAAATATTTTAAATAGCACAAACTCAATGCGAAATATTAATCTGTTTAATACAAAATAAGTAAATCAACTAATAAAATTGATTACCTATATAATAAATATTTTATTTGTTTGTACATTAGATATATATAATAAATAACTTTATAAACAATACAATTTTATACATTTTACCTACCACACGTGATTGTGGTAACTGTATCAATATATAAATCAAACAATATTACAAATGAAGAAATACATATTTTTCAAATAATACAATTTTAATATTTTTATGACAAATTTTATATTTGAAATATTTTGACAACGTACTGTTTGTATAATGACCTATATTTATTAAATATAATTTAGATAATAATACAATTACATTGTAACTTAAGTCTACAAGGCCAAGTTATCCAAATATTGGACAGTCTTATTATTCGAAGGCAAATCATTTCGTACCTAAATTAATTATGCTTGACAATACGACCACAAATAAGTATAAAATTATCAGTGAAAGAATCACATCAATACCAATGTATTTCCTAAAAATTATTCACATTTTTAGCAAAATGACAATATTTTCAGTAAAATTCATATAAACATAGATTCACGTCTTTATCCCTTACGGGGTAGACAGATACATACATACATACATATTATCACGCCTTTTTCCCGTAGGGATAGGCAGAGACTAGCGATTTCCACCTGCTACGATCCTTACAGCTCTTGCTTCCTCTACACTCATCACTCTCTTCATACATGCTCTCCAGATAGACAGATATTTTTAGTAAAATTACAATGTAATAAAATCTATGTAGGTATATTTATATTGGACGGGGACTGAATTGGTATATCAAAGCAGAGACGAAACCGCGTACCCCCACAAAGTTAACGTAAACACTTGAAATTTTGGAGATAGCTTTATACATATGGGTAGCGTAAGTGGCCAATAAAAAATGGATTTTGGAAACTCCACTCCTAAGAGGGTTAAATGGGTGAAAAAAGAAATTCACGCAGGCGAAGCCGAGAACAAAAGCTACTATTATGGTAACATGATGAACTATGTATTTAACTGACGACGTGTAAAAGTGAAAAGCTGGAAATCGCAACTTTATTATTTCTTCGGTTTATTTTAGTAAAGCGACACAACGGAAATTAACCCTACCTTTAATAGTTACCTACATTTAACTTAGGTACCATAAAAAAAACATGAGTAGAGATCGTTTTCGACTTTGACAAAACAGTATTAAATTCAGATTCTGACATGTAATATATTATCACTTAATAATATACACATAAATTACCACTTTATCAATATCACTTTAAAAAGTAGAGTAAATCGCATTAACTGATCGCTTCTTGAACCTGTCAATGGCTAATAGTTATCTTACATGATTAACGATTAACTAAATAGGTTAAAAATGATTGCTAAAATATCGTTATCACAACGATAAAAAATTTCCCAGAGATATATTTTATCATTGTTGGAGGTAATAGAAAAACCACAAAGTTAAATTTAGATATCTAATTACCAAATAAATTTAATATAGTCAGTCTAATAATGTTTATCATTTTTAATACCTATTAGATAAAAAAATACATTTTCTTTAAATATTACACCGGTATTATGGATTAATTACTTAACAAGGATCGTTTTTTGCAACTGCATTAGGTAAGGCGTCAATTCTAGCAACTTTAAAAGTTTAAATAACATTTTACTAAAAAAAGAACGAAAATCCAGTTCTATGTAGAACTACGGAACACAGAACGGACCTACAATTGTATATACATCAAGTACATTGTAAGTGAACACTTAAACATTTATTTTACAAAACAATATAACAACATGACGTATAACAACTTTCAATCCTCGTAGACTCCTTCCAACTTCTTCACTTGGCAAATCCCTTGAGTGCCGCGCACCGGAAGAGATAACAAAATCTGTTTCCACAGAAAAAAAACAACAACTTCGTAAACTCCATCACGGAGTGATCAAAACCAAGAGTTTCTTTATCAACACTTCATATGCTGAGTGACGGCCGTTTCTTTCTTACACTTTTGTTGCTCAGCCCGAGAATCGAACCAATTACCTGTAACAATGCAATTTATTAAAATAACATTCAAGTACCACATACCTACGGTAGTACACCTGCTTCCGTTAATTAAGCTATCAGGAACCTCTTTTTTTGGACCGCAAGGATATTTTAAAATTCAGCTGTTATTGTTAAAAAATATTTTTTGTCACGTTGCCTTGGTTTCAATAAAGGATATTTAAAAATAGACCATTCATCATGCTTTTAAAACTATATTTTAAAACGAAATCGCACCTTGGAAACAGAATAGGCAGCAAGTTTTCGTCTCGGCGCTGGCAGCAACAGTGCCAGCGCTCGCGCCTCCCTCAGCAGCGCATGGAAAGCCAAGGCTGCCCCGGCGCATGACTCCGCCGCCGACACCTCGTAAAACTGGCAGCCGAACCGAAGCGATAACTCTTGACCTTCTTCAGCCTTGACCACTCTGTTAGAAGAAATAATAAACGTAAAATAAATCATAGATTCTCGCTACAGTCCTTGCTGCTTCCTAGACCAAAACCCACGACTCTTATCATACTTGCTAGAAAGTTTCCAGTACTTTTGACCCTATCTTACGTTCTTGGGAAACAAGAGTAATAAATTAATGTGAATAAATCACAAAGAATCAGTGATTTTACTGCTAATTGTGCCGGATATCCCTGGATATCCTAATTACATAGTGCAAATAAGTAATTCAAACCTGGCGTGTTCCAAGTCCCTCTTGTTCCCGAGGAGCGTGACCGCTGCGCAGCCGGGCAGCCGCGTCCTCTCCAGCAAAGCTAACAGCTCGGCGGCAGCGAGGAACGAACGGCGGTCGCACACTGAATACACCACCGCGAATGCGTCGCCCCATCGCAGGTGCTCCGCCAGGCAACCCCGTTTCTACACAAAATTATATCTTTTCACTCAATGTAACCTAAAAATACTGTTTGGTTAAATTTTAAAACTGATAACTAATTATTTAAAACTAACTAAGACACCGGAGATCCTGGATCCGATCCCCGATTGGGTCAAAATGGAAAATTATCATTTTCAGATTGGCCTGGGACTTGGATGTTTATCTATATGTATCTATTATAACAGGACCAGTCGTTATGGAAATCCTTGGGGGAGGCCTTTGTCCAGCAGTGGACGTCTTTCGGCTGAGAGAGAGAGAGAGAGAGAGATCTATTATAAAATATAGTTTCGTTGAGTTAGTATCCCATAACACAAGTCTCGGACTTACTTTGGGGCTAACTCAATCTGTGTGATTTGTCCGTATATATTTATTATTATACATTTATTGTGAATTTTTTATTCATTGTATTCTTGTGGACTATTTAAGTACCTAGGTATATACTGGGATTTTTACCTAACACGATCAATTTTTGCTAAAAACTCCAATTGAGTAGCAGAATTACTTACTGCACAACCACATGTATCCAAAACCTCAACTTCAGAAGTGGCACCATCAAAAGCGACTCGATGTTGATATAAAAAGTCTGAAACAAAAGTAAATACTTTTAATATATTTACAATACAAAATATTTCGTCAAAATGTACTTGGCTGGTGCGAGAAATTGTTTTTTGTTTAATTAAGATTCATTGTCTCTGCAACCTCGAGCTATATCTGGATGCAGAAGCAGTTTGTCTTTCGTGTGCATCTAGGTTACTCCGTCTTATAAAGCCATATCTACATTTTCGGAAGTTTAATAGGAAATGATTTTTATAAATATTCAAACAAATTTTATTAATATACACAAACAAATATGTGTAGCACTATAAGCATTTGCATGGAGATTTGCTCCCACTGAAGTTCCGGAAAATTCATACATCGCGATGCATTGCAACTTTTACAACCAGTTTTGTCTATGCGTCGATAAGATTTTAATCAAGACAAATAATTTTGTAATAGTATAAGACCTACGTACTTGTGAAAACGACAAAATATCGTTGTTGTTGTTATTCTACTCACACAAGTCTTATTTGGTTTTTAATCTACTAAAATATGTCTGTTTTAATTGTAAGAGATTTATGATTATAGGCATATGATCTAAAACTGAATAAAACTAACGACATACCGGACCTTAACGTTGGAAGTTATAATCACCCAGTTCCACACGAGGAGTCCTGCACGAATTGATATGCTGCTAAGTGGTTGATTTACTTTATACGAAATGGAAGTGCTTTTAACTGTAAATGCAATGCGGGCTCACGCGGATCTAACATCCGGAAGGAGAGAAATTACAACCAATGGGATTCGCTTTCAAATCAAAATCTTATTTTGTTAACAGAATTCTATCGGTTTTCCCAATACACATACCTATACATGTCTAGTTTCTCCTATATAAACTTGATAAAATGATTTATGATCTTGCTTTACATAAACTACACATTGTACTACCTGAATGGCATAAAACTTTATTATTATATTGTTTTCACCCGCATACTATAATCAGAGGTCGTCGTCCGTAGGCGCCGTATCAGCCTTGGCTGCGTCGTCAGTTGCCAACATCACAAATAAACTATTGGCATGGCTGGCTGGCATACGACAGCGGCCACCACAGGGATCTTCTCAAGCATTTGTCATGTCGTTGACAGTTGTTATGTCAAGTATCATAGCGCAAAGACGGCTTTTGCATGTACCTAACGTAACGTGTTAAATATCGGACTTGATAATTTTATATTCAACTAGCTTTTGCCCGCGGCTTCGCCCGCGTGAATTTCCCAAGGGAACAGTGCTTTTTCCCGGGATAAAAAGTAGCCTATGTGCTATTCCAGGTCATTATCTACCTCTGTACCAAATTTCATCGAAATCCGTCCAGTAGATTTTGCGTGATTGAGTAACAAACATCCTCACAAACTCACAAATTCACAAACTCACAAACTCACATCCAAACATTCGCATTTATAATATTAGTATGGATAATCAGCCAGACCAAGATTGGATTACACCGTCTTACTTAGACAGTAACTTTAACTGAACCGAAAATCCAGTTGAAGTTTCAGTTGGGCAGTATCATGTATATTATAAGTCTATGGGCAGTATATGAATTGCATCAGTTGTCAAATAGTAGGTATGTCAAAAGTCAGCGTTACTGTTAACTTTGACACTAACCTTTACAATAAATTTTGGTGCCTAACACATATGGTGTCGACTATGTTAATATTAAAGTCACAATAGTACCTTAGTGGAGTTTCAATATTAGTGCTTATTTACACAGTCCTTGACAATCCTTAACAATCACTATAACATTATTATCCAGACTATCTGAACCAGTCTCTTTCGATCGACTATCGATAAAAAAAAACTATGGTTCCAGCAGTGGAGTGAAGAAAGACTAATTTTAAACACTTCTGTACCTAATGGCTTTATTTAATAATTCTTGGTAATAAAAGTTAAGTATAAATTTACTGCACATTTACGGACCTATATGAATTTTACTTAACCTCTTTACATATTACTCACCACCAGTTGAACTGTATTCCCCGATGTACCGTTTGGTCAAGTACCGGACGACTACAGCTGAAACAATAAAAACAAAGTTGTTAAACACCGCACTTGTGGATGATTCAAATTTTATATCTTTTTTAAAAGACGAATCAAGTTGGTACTAAAACCGAAATAAAAAAAGGCAAAAAGTCCTTTCGTAAGTGCCTCTCTAATTACTTTAAGTCAATAAATTAGCAAATAAGAAAATATATTTTGCAGATTAGTCATTCAGATTATCCAACTTTCAGTGTCTAATAGTTTTGATTTTAGTAAAGATTAGTCGTTTTAAGCCATCTTAACTTTTCGTATCTCCAATATCATATAATGTACCAACTGTTGCGATTAGTATAAAATGTAATCACATAGAAAGTTCGATTGCACTATTACACTTTACCTAACTCGATAACATAGTGCAGTTAATGAAATACACGTTAACACAGAGAAAGCAGCAATTAGTAACTAATCGGTTAGGTGTTACAAAACAAAAGTTGTACCCCTGAATGAATTTATAACTACAAGCCCAATTAGAGGGAAAGCTATAGGGCCTCCTTGCTCTGGTGTCTAAGATCAACTGTACACGGGTCCATTAATGAAGTACCTCTAATTTGAGACTTAGTAGATATATTAAATAAAATCAAATCATTATCAGCTTTACATTTGTAGAAAATATTCATAACTCCACGATAACTTATATTGGTCAATATGGCTCCATCGCTGAATATCATATTCTTAAAAGACCACATTCGCAAAACACCACATTCGCACAACACGATATTCGCAAAACATCGCATAGTCTCAAAATAACATACGAAACGGTCAATGTATGTAAGATCAATGACCAAACAACTGTCATAAAGTATAATAGAGAATTGTACAATATTACATCTTTACCCCATTTCAGTAAAATGAAAAACTTTGATAGGTATATGAAACGGTCTTAGATTTTCCAAATAAGTGCCACTTAAAACTTTACAACCGGGTAACAATATAAATAAAATATGTAAAATATACTTTATGACTTTTTGTATCGCTGTAAGAAATCACAACACTATAAACGGTACTGGCCATATTTAAAGTTGACAAGATGGCACCATACTTCCTATATTTACAGCTATCGCAAATGGCAAGCGTAATATATTATGAATCTGACAATAACAGATGAAAAGTGGTGTTGGAATTTGAGGCGAAATACTAATAATTCCAATACCGTGTCAAAGAAATATGATCATAAAGCAATGAATAGTACGTGAAATGATATCTTTACGTCGGATCTCATCAGCTCTGGCATTTGGTTGTGCTTTGCGCTCTCGCCGTGGAAAATACGCGATCATGGTGGACCTATAAACATGTCATTTCATCGAATTTATTATCTGGCTTCTGCTTTATGATCATCTCTGAGCATAATAGAATGTCGGTAAATACCAGGACAGGTTTTGTTTGATTTAAGACTTGGGGTCAGGGGCGTGCTGACTGATGTTTTGATAGCTTTTCAATGGACAAGTCCAAACAATCAATGTATGTTAATTGCGATTTCTTCTCGTTTATCTATTGGGGCTGTCGCACTTTCCTTCGACCCTCGTTACCATGGTCATTACACGGGAAGACAATTGGCTGTAAACTTGTCCTGATAATGAGCTATTTTCACTTTTTAAAAGCGGTCTTGTTACCTGGGTGTACTTTCAAACCATATTGTAAGTACAATAAAATGAACAAAACAAAAAAGAACATGTCGACAATTAAATTGACGATTAGGTTAATAACATCTTTTTGGAGAATAAAATAAAAAGAAAAATTACTAAGCCATATGTAAGTAACTCCAAAATGTACCCCAATAAATTGCAGAATCAGAAAAGCGGAGTTCTTATCAAAACATGCAAAACACGCGACTCAATGCGAATGAACCAATTAAACTAACGAGCACTTTCACTTAACAGGCAGTTCAAGGTAATCCAGTAAAACTCTCGATCCCTCGGATATGTTAAGCCAATAAATCTGGAACGGTGTTGTAACAAAAAGGTCTCAAACTCCTTAAGTTTTGTTTGGCAACTTTTCTGAGCAGACTTTGTGGTAATTTTGCACCCAATTCCTGCAACATTGTTTGCTACTAATATTTGTGTGAGTATATTTCATTTTATTTTAGCACCCATAATCCAAGAGATTTTCGATTCACAAACATATTTTGCAAGATCAAGTTACGATAGAGACATAAAACCAAAATGGTTGGGATCTGAAATATGGGCAGCAGTATTTATTAGCTTTCCAAAATTCAAAACTTATTCGCTTCGTGGCCAAATAAAATCATAATTTGATTTACGAGTATTTTCTACATCACTGAATTGGTTAGTTACCTACCAAACTTCAACTATTTTGAGGTGGTCGGATGAAAAAAAGAAAAAATACGCTTTCTGTTTATAGAAACAGAAAACCTACGATAACAATGGCTCTCTCACAATATTTGGTAAAAGTACTACATATTCACTAATCATACAGCATGAGAGCAAACATGAGCGTAGTCAAACAAATTGATGTGTGGTTTTTCCTTTTCATAGAAGAATAAAATGCCCATGAAATAAAGAATAGATTGCAAATTTCAGCAACTTGTCACTAAAACAAGCTGTGAATAGCGTGGTTGGTTACAAAATTATTACTATAGATTTAAGTCTTATTTTTACCAAACTATTTTATTTTGTAATTGTTTGTTGTTCCGTAATAAATAAACAAAAAAAAATTGCCTTTACCGTAAAATTATCTAAATTTTAAAATGACTAATAGCAGAAGGTCCTGATTTCACAAAGAAGAAACAGCAAATAGTGCTAGATTTATATGGACTACATTGCATTATTGTCTTTTTTGTAAAATTGTGCATTCATTATATATCCAGGCTTTCTGCTCCAATACGTGCATTTAATTCCCTTTCTTTCCAACCAGTACTCGTTACGGTTGTTCCCAATCAGTTGTTGGAATCTTTCACGAGTTTCGGAAGAGCAGAATTGGTTCCAGTGCCGGTAACGAGACATAACGGGATGGGAAGGATTAAATCGAGACGTTTGGAGTACGGTAGCAAAAGCTAAATGTTAATTAAGAGCATCGGCCAAGCGATCGGAGACATTGCTTAGGTACAGTCGCTTGCACGACTTACCCAAATTCATTGCAAGTTCGACACTATTATTGCCACATAGAGGTGCATGAAGGCTTTTGTCATGCCGATGGCTGTATAAGCTTGAGCAAATTGTTATGCAGTATAACCGTAAGACTCTATTCGTACTCGTATTATTTAAACATAAACGAACTATCTTTAATGAATTTACAATATATCTTAAACTTGCTAGGTTTATATATAATCAATGCGGTGTTGTACACCAACGATAAAAATAAAGGATTTAATTTCATTAGGTATATTCTAAAATAGCTACCTACTAAATTATAGTGGGTATGAATTATATAATGAAAAAATCCAAAATAATAAAACGGCTCTCTGTGGAAGCGCAACTGCAACTTCATAATAAAATAAAATTGTACAATACCTATTTTAAGTATTATTCAGTTATTTTGTACTTTTATTAAATTTTCTTACAGATAAAATTTTTGTTGAGTGCATTAATGTATTAAAACACTTGAGCTTTTGCATTATAGTACATTAAGGTAAACTTTGCTAATTATCGGTTCTCTCTTTGATGTTTATATGGTCGTATTCATCGGCCCCGGTACAAAATAAAAAAGTTCATTAATTTTACGATCTTAGGCCGCGCTTCAAAAGGATTCAACACTTTCACTCTTGACATATGCTAATACCAAGTTTTACTGGTCCGAATTAAACTTTTCGATGACAGGTGACATGTTTAAGCTTTGCATGACCTAAAAATCTAGAAATTAACGTCCTAGTCAAGAGGTATCACAAACTTTTTAAAGTATGTCAGGGTAAACACGACAGAGCTCCATTTCATAATAACTGCAGCTAATATTTATAGCATCGCAGCTTTGTCTGCGATTAGTAACGCATTTTTCTGACATAAGACAAACTAACCTTAAATAATGTAGACAAATTGTTTTTGTTTAGGTGTCAAAATTGAAGATGTTTCAACTTTCACTCCACAGAAATAGTTAAAATATTATAAATGATACAACTGTCATCAAAATAACGATAAAAAAAGGAAATAGAAAATACAAATTATTGAAGCTTTTTGTTATAAATTACCTCGATATGTTTTTATGATAGACGCTTTTTGTCGGATATTTGTATTAGTAAAAACAAATGGCCGGTAAAAATAAATTGTCAGCATCACACATATGTGTGTGTGAGTATGTGTGATGTTGACAGTTTACCGGCCGTCTACTATCAATATCAATCTGCTTGACAAACATCCTATATGATATTTCAGATTATAAAATGAGTAACAGAGGAGTGAAGTAGAAGAGCCGGCAGACTGACCGAGTGACTCACTGGACGCCGGCATGCCAGAGTACTCTATAAATACAATACGGAGTTGACATTTGCTCGCTCTGAATCTATAACCCAACTGATTTCGTGTCATGCATACCGCGAAACATAAATTAAGACGATGTTTAGCAAGCCGTATGAAAACTTCATTACACAACTGAATTGCTTTTCAGCAATTTCAATCTTCAGCAAGTCGGTTTCCTTCTATATAGTCCGTTAGTCACGTCGTCACAAAACAATCGTTTCCGATTTGTTTCATTTGTGTTTATACCCATGACACGTAATGTAACATTGCACTGGCACAATTGCTATTAACAATTTATTTTGTTCTCAGAAACTAACAAATATAAACATTTAATGAAAGTGTGAATTTTGGCTAAAATTAAATGGATTTTTGTGAAAATTTAAAAAATACGAGAATTCGCAACGGTGATACCTACTGATACTATTTTTATTGCTCTACGCTAGCAAATTCGAGTACCTATTATTGAGTTACGTAAAATAGTACTCTAGTGGTTACTACCACTATCAGAAAATAGGTTACGCACAGGAATGTGTGTAATGATGGAGTAACAGCTGGCGCCAAGAGCTCGTACGTGTTAAACATTTGGTCATTACGTTGCTCAACGTAAATGGTGCTTAAGAATGATCGCGATTCAGACATATGGTACTCTATAATTATACAATTTTTCGGTCTGCAATGATTCGAGATCTTATTACGATGGAACTCGACGTTTATCTCACTTTAAACATTATTGAGTATAATTGTATACTTTTGGCATCATTGAGACCAATTTCACCTTATCATTTAATCTTTTTGAAGTATCTAACCTGTACTTATTTTTAACACTGATCAAAAAAAACCTAAAGAGCAAACTTGCATAGAAGTATTAGGTTTGAAAAATAAGATAAATGAGAATTTTTCAGTAGGTAGCATAATAAGTCAAGTAAAGTAATAAATCGCAGAATAGAAGAATATGGCGCTCTCTCGTTTCGGAGGCCAAGATCCACGGAGGAGTAAGTAAAGTAATAAATCAGGATACATAAAATTTTATGAAAACAACTGAAAAAAACTTAAATATTTCTCAGATGGTCCATAGCATTCACATTAATAGACCATCAATGAAATGCTTAACGATTAACATTCGACTTCGGATCTTTTGGTACAGCTTATCGTATATTTCGAATTTCCATGGTAAGACACGCGTGCCTCGGGCTGAGCTGAGGTAAGCTGAGGTGACTGCTTAATCACATAATCAAGATGGGCCCCGTGATTGATTGTTTGTTATGTAATTGTTGGGCTCTGACTTCTGAGTCATCGCGTTGTGAGCCTCATTCGCTTAATGTAATTTTAAAAGAATTTCGATTAACTTTTCTTGAATGTATAGGTAATAGGTATTTAGTACAGAATAAAAAACTTTAAGTCATTATACAAAACAGTAGTCCAAATACCTATTTGAAATAAAAATTTGTCATAAAAATAAAATAGCCTAATTTTTCGTTTTTTGTTTCTACAATAATTACTGTCACAATTCAACCCCAGCTTTTTTATTTTCCTATGGGACTCCTTTGATTGGTATTGTTAGAACGACAAATGTCGTCGCCCGCTTTGGCGCATGCTTCAGACTGGTGAGACGTCAAATACTGACCAAGTATTCAAATTACTATGATTTTTTTGGAAGAATAAATTTGTATTTTGACCTAGGTACATACTTGTACAAAAATATGTTTCAGTTTCCGTTTTTTACCTTAATAACTCTAAACAGAAACTGTAAATTTTATAGTCCCTAATATTTTCTTTGACCCCGCGTATCTTTGAATGGTTTTCTGTATATTTTGTGTTTTTTTTTTAGATAAAGACTGAGACGTAGAAGATATTATGATTTTACGTCTTGTAATTAATTGTATTGTAGAAAGATGACATTATTACATTCATAATATTAGACGGTCTACAGAAGCTCTAATATCTAGTGAAGGAAATTTGGCAAGAAAATTATGTTGGATAAAATACAGTCATTGAGTGCTGGCCAAATATTTAGCCCACGTTTTGGTGGCCAAATGTAATATAATATTCATTAAAGTCTTACAGGACTGAAAAACGATTAATTTGAAATATTAGTACATATATTAATATACGCCCCTGCATCGTCTAAATACCTATTATTATATAAACCATCCTGATTATATTATGATAACCGTGAAAACCGAGTGAAAATAATTGAGTAATTTAAAAGGTCTGGGACGCAACACTTAATTTTATACTATATTGATAAGTTATTCTTCTTGTTGGTATCCTGTCACTATACCTGAATCTCCATTCCATCAGAGAGCCCACTATTCCGCTAAGCGTGGCCTTTGAGTCTCACGACTCTTGGCTCTGTCTACCCCGAAGGGATAAAGACGTGATACTATGTACATACATGTGCACAAAAATCCAAAATGAATAACAATATACATTATTTTTATTCATTTTTGGATTTTTGTACATTTCAGATGCAATTAGTACTAAGTACTCTCATATAGGATTTAGGTGTGGTGTGGTCTATATGAGAGTACTTTAGTATTCTTTTTGTTGTTGATACTATTTATAAAAATAGACAACTGTAAAACCAAAAGCTATGTTACTAATATTTTAATGCTGGTACAATCGACTGCATACTATCAAGTTACACATAATGAATCCCTATGCCGCCGCCCCATCGCGGTTATAGCTTAGTATATTTGTCTTTATCTAATTTATGTTAGAGGCAAATTTGCTATGAATTTGGCATGTAGAAATTTGGTCGATAGGTAAGATGTTCACTGTACTTTCAATAAGTTGAGTATCAATATTACCTAACTATTATAATTGTTATTTTAATATGCGTTGGAGTGTTTCCCAAAAACGACATGGCACAATAAATCAATTTCTCCATGTTTGGCTTTCACCGGTATTGTTTATACTTTCTAATATCCGTTTGTGGTCAAATAGTAGCATTTTATTGCACTATTAAGATTAATTATTATTGTCCTGTGTTATGCAATGTGATTGATAAAACTACTTCTTGGTTTGTTCATATTAATATTGCATAATACCTGCCTAATCTTTATTTATAGAAATAAAACTTAATCCGTATAAGCATATTACAGTATATTTTGCTTTATGCAGCAAGCAACATGCAGAAATAACTACTTATTACGTCCTACAGAAATACTAAGAACTAATAATGTAGATGAAATGTAGTATAACTACATTTCTTAAATTATTAGCACAGTCAACATCATAAATTAGATTAGATATCCGAATCGCAAATCAATATAATTTATAATTTGTTTTTTGAAATTGTCTTACTGAATGATCATTGTCCTCTCAAAACGATCACATGATGTTGATAGAAAAATAAACATTTTGCTCAAAGTATCCTTATGCAAACTTTTAATGTATTTGTGCGACCCGCATACCCAATTATAGTGTTGACTGTACCATGCTAATAGAGAGTTAGATACCTATTTAACTGTTATTGTCTTTCAAGAATACAATTTTGAAACAAACTAAGGTTCATAATTTAGTTTTCACAAATGTATGTCGTCATATATTTTACGACTAGTTTGTAACATTTATACATACTAAAATATAATTACTAACTAGGTACAGTTGAGTGTTATATGCGTATATAATAATATAGAAAATATGTCACTTACCATTTGCATTTTCACAAATTCAAATACAAGTAAATAAGAATTCATTCGTTTAGTTTTTTATAGTATAGTTAAAGACTAGAAAATTGAGAATAGACCGTTAACTGTGTTTTAAAAAGATTTATCTTTTAGCATTACTTATAGTTAATTTCTACAGTAGGTGTTAACACACATTTTCTCTTGACATGTGTGTACTGACCAGCTTATGTACTAGGTTTATATTATATTTAGGAGATGGTTTACGAAAGGTATTTATAAAGCTGAGGTGAATGTAAGAGTTGGTCAGGGTCGACCTTGAAGAACGCACTTCGACCAGATTGCGGACCTCCTTAAAAGGGAGATATTAGGAGCACCCATAACCGGAGAGCATGTATGAAGAGAGGAGAGTGATGAATGTAGAGGAAGCAAGAGAGATCTGTAAGGATCATAGCAAGTGCAAATCGCTTGTCTCTGCCTCACGTCACGGGAAAAAGGCGTGATTATATGTATATTTTGGATAAATAAACCTAACATTTATTAAAAGCGGAATTAAATTAAAGGAAAATGAGTGAATATACAATAATTTAAAATTGAATACCAGGAAGAGGAGAAATTATATTTGACGCTATATATCATGCCGGAGATCCCGGGTTCGATCAAGATAAGAAATGATCTTTTTCAGATTGGCCTGGGTCTTGGATGTTTATCTATATATGTATTTGTTATAAAATATAGTATCGTTGAGATAGTATTCCGTAACTCAAGTCTCGAACTTACTTTGGGGCTAACTCAATCTGTGTGATTTGTCCGTATATATTTATTCTATTTATTATTACATAGGTAAAAATATTTTGCAATCACGCGTAATGCATAAATAGCGATATGTAAATTTCATCTTACCCAGGGTCAAAGCACTTGCCACAAGTATATTATGTAGATACTCAAGTCTTGATAATTTTCTTCGGTGCTTGATCGAACAGGTGGTAATACAGGTTTTGCTAAGTAAATATATGTTACATCTGGTATTTTAGCTGAATGTTATAATCTGTTGAAATATCCCAAGCTGACGTGTGTAAGCTTTTTAACTTTCGAACTCATTTTGTGCATTAAATACCTATAGTTGTTTGGTATTAAGGGTTGTTCCCAAACTACTCCATTCTTTTGTTCTAAAAAGATAAGAATCTCATACATGTGTTCCCAAGTTACTCCACGAAATTATTATTACCTATAGTCACCTCACAGAAATCGGACCTAAAATAATTAATTTATGGTTGGTTGATAATAATACGAACTACGTTTTGAAGCAATGCAATGCAATATTTAGCTAAGTATTATTTATTTATTTAACCTTTATTGTACAAACACAATGTATGGCACAATAGGTGGACTTAATGCAGAAGCATTATCTAACAGTCGACCTTTGGGGTAAACAGACTAATAAAGGGATCTATTATCCTTATCTTAGTATCTGTATTTCCTTTAGGATTATTTTTCTTTGTACAAAAATTAACCAAATATTTTAGAGCTAAATAAAATAGTCAAATTACGGTCATAGTGAATTTGAATAACAGGCCTAATTTTTCTCGGGAGAGGATTTAAATATCCAATGGTAATATCCAAGATATAATAGAATCAAAACAATAATAAAAGTAATTAAGCATACAGACATACATACAGACTATTGTTGTAGGTAAGTAAATCAATACCTACCCTTTAAAGAACCAAGCCAGACATACGACTTATTTTTCTTACAAATTCTTTCTACGCATTTGTCGCGTCGCCAGACAAAAATGCTATCATACATCAACGTCTTCAAACAAACATAAAAAATAACTAGGTATATGTCGTTCAGTCAACTATACTTAATAGAACGCATATAAAATACCAGAGCGCATACTATTTACATTGTTTATTTATTTTGAAACGTTTACACCGGACTATAAACGTTAAACTTAGTTTCACGCAATGTCACGGACATTGCAATGAAGGTCATCGTTGGCGCTAATGGTCTAACAGATACTACAAAACTGTCATTAGTTGTCAGATTCACATGACAGTATTGTACCATCTGACAGACCTCACTCACTAGTAGCGCTAACTAGTGAGCAGAACAAGCTAATTATTAAAAAACAAAAACACGACTGACAACACACATAGCCTATGTCACTCGGAGGAATGCAAGGAATCTAAAAATACCTCTCGCATCAAATTCTGTTCAGCCGTTCAGGACGTATGGTGGAATAAAGAAATTTACTTACATACATGAACCCTGAAAACATTACACTCCTGTTTTGGTCAGTCGTGTAAAACCGATAATCCTCTTATATTTATAGGATCTGACCACAACATGAAACTTAAAATTATCTAGGGACTCTACATGAGACTATGAAACATTTTTTTTTTATTTTCTTATAAAATTAGCAAAGAGTTGACGCATTCTCTGATTAATTCTTTATGTGTAGGTATGTGAGATGTATTTTTAGCTTGCCTCTCCCAATCCCACCTACTCAAAACTGTCTACACCCCCGGGAACGACTCATGATCTTGAAATATATATCGAAATTGTGATAGAGTTCAAATCTAATTTAACACATAGATTAAACACATATTCGAGGTAACGTCATCACAAAATAGTGACATAAATGATACAGTTGTATCTATAGGCTTACATATGAAGCTATAAACTATACATATTAAGGAAACGGGATCTTTACATTCCGAGATTTCTTTACAATTTTCATACAACCCATTTTAAGTAGAACATATCTTCAATGACTAGCAAAGTACATACCTACAACAACACTCTATACCGTACTTACGTCAAATAATATCTTTTTACGTAAGTACGATATAGAGCAACGGAAGTCTGTGTTGCTTGAAACCATGGTAGGTAACAATAGAGACAAAAAAAATATATACAAAAAAGTATTGTCAATATTTATCACTCATTTATCTTTGTTCTCATGACTCAATGTTTATGAAACTGAGCACGCGTCAAGCTTCTGTGAATCCCACCTATCTTATTTGATTTGTGAATATTTTTGATGCTTTAACTATAACTTCTACGGTCGTGTTACCCATGGCTGGTTCATGGCCATTACTTGGAATGAAATAATATATCGACTATATATATAGCACAAGTCTTCTCATGATGTTTTCCTTTGCTGGATGCAATAGGTCTAAGAAATTTACCATAAACGAGTCAGTTGGATTAGAACCTGGGACCTTTCGACCATAAGCGGATATTCCAACCACTAGACCACCAACGCTTCTGCTCCTTTCGCAATAGACAAAGCCAAAGAAATCATAATATATATGAAAAATTTTGTACTACATTTTATATAACAAAATCAAACGACGAATGAAACAACAATGTAGATGCTTCTAAAACTTAAGTACTAGTTACAAAAAAAAAATACTGGGTCTTGGTCGAAGGGATAAAAAATATCAAATGTTTGATTTCGAAGAAGTTGTACTGGCAGAGGTTAAGAATTGTTAATATGACAAAACCTTCTTCAAAATTAAAATGAAGAGTCTGAATCTTCTGAATCTTGTTATTGACAATCCATCAGTCTCAGCAGACAAATACAAGACGACAATAACCTTCACGTCGACAGATAAGGGATTGAAAACAGTAGCGTTATGCAAAAGGAATTCTAAAACAATGAAATTCTTTGAACATATCATCGCATTCTTGTAACTTCTTGATAGCGAAGGAATGCAACTATTAAACTTTAGCAAACATTATTGCGTGTGGTATGAAAACGTTATCAGTGTAAATCTAGATTAATTTCATGGAAATGTCCTATAGGTAATTAACACATTTACTTATCATGTAGGTATGTGTCACACTCTGATATTTTTTTTACGTGTTACATTGATTGTATTACATTGATGGACAAAGAAATTTTATTGTTTTTTATAAATCTGATCTTTACTCTAAAAAGTCTAAAGATTTTTCAGAAATTCCTCATTCGCTCCTTATTTTGAAGACAAAGAGCTATAATAGCGAATTAAAATAGAAATGTAAGTTTTTCAATAATGATTCATAGAATTAGAGTTTTCATGGCGATAATTACCCTCGATTCTTATTCGTCACAGTCAGCTGTGAAACAGTATTGGATTGACCTTCCGCATTTATGACTGTGTGGTCGTCAACACTTTATTAAGCATCTGGAACAACTGTTCTTATATCTGTTTTAACAGCCAGCGTCATAAAGTCTAGTTTACATTGTCTCCCAAATTTCAAAGGGGACTCTATACAGTTCGGTGTCATACATTTTTGAATGAGTCACACGCGTGAGCAGCATCCACAGCGGCTAAGAAAAAATGTGAATAACAACTACGATCTATGTAACATAGAATTAGACCCATCTGTAGATAATAGGCCAATAGATTTTGTTATTCAAAATCAGCAACTGAATTTCAGATTCCTTCAGAATTTTGCGCGATCTGGAAATCATACTTAATTGCTTAATTATCTTAATTAATAGAAGTTCTTTATCTTATGCCCAAAGATAGATAAGAAATTGCAAGATAAAGGAAGATTTGTTAAAACAGATAAATGCATTACCTAACCCTTAAACTAATATCAATACTAAAAATGAAACAGAAGCGTTTTATGATTCGTTTGTTTGGACGCACTTATCTCAGAACTTACCAGTCGGATTTGATTTAAAAATTGTTTCAGTTTATTATGATAAACCATATCCATTTAAGGCTATCCAGCAGAATTCCAAAATTCCCACAGGAACAAAGCCGCGGAGCAAAGCTAGTATGTAATATAATAACAAATCAGGAAGCCCATATCCATCATTGAAACTAAATAGCGTATACAAACATTACAGAATGATCGGCTGATCGGGTAATGACCTCGTTTCTTTGTCATTGCCACTCCAGAAAAACATGTAGATAGTAGATGATAGATAGATGTATGTATTTTTACCTTTGTGTAATAAATGAATTCATAAATATCGCAATAAAATTATCTGTATTAAGATGACAATACTGGTGGAATGAGCCAGGATCCTTATCGGAGTCTGATAACGTGAATTAACGATATCTGAAGAGAAATGACATATTGGGCACATCTATTTCGTTTATACCATTAGGTACCATAACATTAAGAAATAAATGATAAACATTAAAAAGGCAGGTGTTTTTGTTGTCGGGTTCATACCACAGCAATTAAATAGTGAATACGTTAAAGTCACTATATTATAAACGAGCTGCTACACTATTTTATAAATCCCAGGATTTCGATCCTGTGGGAATTTCGGAATAAAATTACAATAATTATGTGCTTTTCCCGTCTTTTTTCTACCCGTATACTAAATTGTAAAGAGTTTAGAAAACTTTCGCATTTGTAATATTAAATTATGATAAACACTAGATTACATCAATAGTTACAGCGATTAGATAAGTACAGTCATACAACAGTACCTAACATGACTTGAAAATAAACTCATCCCTTAAGCGTTAGTTAATTAATTAAAAGAAATTAAAGACATGTCTTAAACGTCAGTTAATTAGTGTTCACCGTTAAGTGATAAGCATGCACTAAAAAAAGATACAGCTCCAGCATTCACGAGGTAATTTAATTACCAAGATTACGTCCTTAGGGCATGTCTTCACAGAATAAATCAAGATTGTTTTTATAAGCCATTAGGGATAATTGATATGGTGCTCGCATCCCAAAACAAACAAAAAGTTGACTCGATTTCGAGTTATGGTTTTGAAAGAAACCATGCAAAATTAACAGGAAATTGAAGCTTGGATGAACCGGTCAACCCTGTCCTTATTATTCATGATTAGAGTTTTCTTTCGTAAAAAGTTTGGGAACAAAAGTCCGTATTTTATTTAAGTGACAAAATAATGCACATAATGATTGCGTTAATAATAATATTAGCATTCCCCTTTTTTTAATTCATTTTTTTAATAGATCAAAAAATTAAATAAATTAAGCCAACCTTTGAAAAACCACAGGAAATACAGGAGTATAAAAAATCTCAAGCGATTAAAAAAAGAAAATATATCCTTACCAGATTTGCCGCACCGCGCGCTCCCAAGCACCACAACTCTTATTCGATTTACTGTCATCTTCATTAGTCCGAAATCACAGCACTAGTAAAACACGTGCGAATCGATCGATGTGCTGATCGCGATCTGCGATGGCGATGATATCTGTGTTAGTGCAACACGTGCGAACGGTCCACCTGGCCGGTTGCGACTGTGCGGGACTAGTCAGTCTCGAGACTTACGAGACGCTTGGTTGCAGTAGAGTGGCGGACTTTGGACTATATAGAGATTTAATTATTACATGTACACTAATTGTGGGAATTTAAGGAATTCTATAAACATGTATGTTTAGAAGTTATATCAGAAGTTTATTCGCAAGGTGCATGACAAACCAATGAGGGTTATCGTTTCTTCGCTTACTGTCAGATGGTTACAATACTGTAATTTGAATTTGACAACTGATGACAGTCTTGTACTATCTGACAGACCTCACTGCCCAGTAGCGCCAACTAGTGAGCGGAAAAACATTACCTTCATAGCGAAAACAAAGCCGGCGCAATTGGTAGCAAATGTTACTAGAATATTTTATTTCTTAGTGCTAAAACAAAATTTCTGCATAAAAATAGTTTTGTCTAAACAGTTTACAAACAGTCATCACAGCCGTCACTCCGTCACCCATATATTTGTCAGAAACAGAGCGTTAAGTCTGTCATTAAAATTCGGTTACGGGATTGCACCCAGCTGTTTGATAAAGGTCCCTATGTAGGTAGATAACTATTATGTACCTACTATACTCAAAAATCAACAACTTCTTAGTCTGAATTGGTAATATTATTTACACAAATTACACTATTAGAATTTTGCGTTTTCTGAATTATTTATATTTTATTATCTTTGATATGTTCAGATTTAATTATATAACAAGACTTATATCAAAATATGACTTTTATTTACTTATCACGTACGTACGTTTTGTTCACGGTTGGGCTGCACCGAAATCGAAGTTTTTGGTAAGGTATAAAGTTGACTTTTGTCATACTATTTGACAACTGTTTTAACAGATATCTTGCCTAACCGGTACAGTTAAAATTATTGTTACTGTCAAAGTAAGACGGTGCAACTCAACCATAAAGTGAATATTATTATAGTATGCTCTATTCTATTTAGAAGTATTTGTTGTCTATAAATGTGTGCCAATGTCCAACAGTCGCCGACATATGATATGACAGTGATATGTATGATATAACACGCAGATGTCATGAGTAACTTATGATACGAAAAAAACTAGATTCGTAATCCAATTCCATTCACTTTCCGTTTCTTTCAATTCTGTATTAGACGTAATATAAAGTTTAGTTATAGTAAAAAAGTTTGTATAAACTCTCAAATATCAACTCATAGTTTGGCGCGCGCTCTATCTAAATGTGTGTTAAATCTAAATGATGAAAAGCAACTTGTAATAAGAAAAAAAAAATGATGCAAATATTCTAAAACGCAAATCAACCGGAATACTAATAAATATTTATAAGCTCTATTGTTATATTCGCGGAATAAACCAGTAATAGATAAAGAAATGGACCTTTTGATAAAAGGAGAGTTTTGTTGGATTTTAATAAGGGCTAAGCCAATGTAAGAATTTTAACAAGCCCTTTGTTAGTGGATCCTAATCGTCTGGAGCTGCATCGGAAAGGCAGTCGCTTCGAATAATTTAATATTAAATCAATATTAGTCTAGTATTTCATGGTAAAATATACGAATACAAACAAGAAAATACTATAGACCATAGCATTTTTACATTTTACGTCTGCATTTTTTAGAAATTGGATCTCAAAAACCAAGCTTTCACATTTAGAATAGAACTCACGTACAAAAGTGTGTATTCTAACCAAACTAATAATTTAAACTTGCCCTTTTTAATTTAAATTATTATATAAATACGTTAGTATGGATTTTACCTTTAAGTTAAAAAAGGGTAAAACTTTACCTATACTTTACCTTTACATACTAACATAATTATCTCAATCGCTTTTCGGGCCTTTGATCGAAATGAAGTCATTTCACGGATGTTAAGATTATTTTAATCGCAAATCAGACATCAAAAAATCGTTTAGGTACCATCATCAAGACCCCTTTGTAGTACCTATATAATATATACTTTTAGATAGTCCTTAAGATTTGAACACTAGAAGATTTTGAACAATAATTTGATTAAAACTAACGCGAGAAATAGACATTTGATTTTAACTACGGGTAAATGACTTCCATATGAAGTTGAAACTAGTCGGCTGGTCCGTCAAACAACCCCGAGTCAGTTAGTTAGAATCATTTATAAAGATTCTGAACACTTGAAATTTTATGTGAAGTTTTCATATCCTCATCTCCTTTTCAAGGCTCTTCAACACGGTAATCCAAATGAGGAAAATGTCATTGTTTAATAAATTTTATTTTCTTTGCAATAATAAAAACACAGTTCACACATGGCAATGTGCATATCAAAGCTGTTTTGCATTAACTTTTAAATTATTATTATCATGATTTGATTGCCTTCGTGTTCATAAAGGGTTACCTACCTGACAAAAGGTACAGGTTTGTCACAGACGGATGTGCGTGAAGAAAGGGTTATTAAAGCGTCAACATAAAAATGAAAGCAAGTCGGCACAAAAATAATAAATCTCAGAGATGATCCATGAAACTATATTTTGTTATAAGTAAGTAAGTAAGTAAAAACGCTTTATTGCTCCAAAACACGTAAAGGATACAAATTGAGACTTATAATAGGTAAAATATGTACAATAGGCGGCCTTATCGCAAGTGCAATATCTTCCAGGCAACCTAAGTGAACGGAAAGAGATGAACATGTGGCGGTGCATGAACAGAGACATAGAAAAGAAAATGGAGACAATTGAGAGTACAATATATGTAAGAAAAAAAATAAATAAATTGATGATTTGATGATTGATATAAGTATCATTGCACAAATGATTCATCAACATAGCCTGATAAATTAGTCTCTTTCATTTTCTTAACATTCGAGCTGTATTTTTATTTTCGCTTGCCAAATTTGGATGGGCTTCATTACTTACTAGTTATTATGTGCTTAGATATATGTATACACATAAATATATGTACCTTATCGTAAAAATTAATTCAGGCAAATAAAGACATTTTACTTAATTGGTTGTTTAAAAACAAATCGGCATCAATTAATGCTAAATTTTCAACAAGGACTACAACGCAAAAAATCGTCTTACATTTGACAGCGGCGATCACATGAAACGGTGTAGGTTCTCCTCCAGTTCTTTTTATATTTTTTGCAGACAGACCAGATGAGAAGGGCAGTCGACACCTGTGGGTATTGTAAGTCTTCTTGCGGTCACCTCCCCGCATGTCATCCGTCTTTGAAGCTTCAACTGAATTGAAGCGTAGTTTTTGGTTTATGTTCATTTAAAATAAAATAGTAAAACAATTGTTTTCAATTCAGTAGGTATATAAAAAAATCTAATGAAATGACGAATAATCTAAATTAAAATCAAAATTTTTTTATTGAAACTTGGCCTTCAAATAAGGCTCTTTTTCAAGTCAAAAACTAATTATTTAATCATAGTATATTATGTCCCAAAGCAACAAACTACTAGCATTTCGAAACAACTACTGCTGAGAAGAAATGCCGAAAGAAACTCATGAAACAGTCTTGGTCGCCTAAACATGGACTGTTCAAGATTTTACACAAGGATATCATCATTTTTGATAAATCAAGTATTTCGTAGCTAGTTTGGAACTTAGCTACGAAAATGGACACACGCCACGTCTAGGATGTGGTATATTTCTAATTTTAAATTTTATCCTTGTGATAGTATAGTTGTTATTTTCTAGCCAAAATAAAGATGATTTATACGTTGTTTTATATACTTATTACATGAGAAAGTCTGAAACCTAATTTGTTGCTTATCGAAACTCTTACCATTCTAAAAAAGGAGCAGGTCATGTTACACATCGAAGCTTGTATTAATTGGATGTGATACATCAGTGTTTCCCATAAACCAGTGACATATTATAGACTCCTGTTTCAACGCTGGTCGGTAGCCACCTGATATTAATCAAGATTACCCACCTAATCCCATCTAAACAAAAAACAGTGTTGGGTTACATGATTTTGGGAACAGGTTGATGTTTTTGTTTTTATTAGAGACGAGACAAAGCTTAGGATTTGTCAAACACAAAGCAACGTAGATAATAAATTTATACGCTACCTAATCTTTATTGTTATGACAATGGTAAGCGTAAGCCAATCCTACTTCCTACTAATAATAAAAATGCGAAAGTTTGGATGAGTTTATGAATTTGTGAGTTTGTGAGTATGTTTATTACTCCATCCCGCAAAATCAACTGGACGGATTTCGATGAAATTTGGTATACGGGTAGAAAAATACCGGAAATAGCACATAGGCTACTTTTTATCCCGAAATTCCCACGAGAGCGAAGCCCGGGACGCAGCTAGTTTATTATAAAAATCCTTAACATACCTATAGGACAAATAGTTTTCTTAAAAGCTCGACATTTATTAGAATGTTAAATAAGTACATTGGTATGTTGAGTTTCTAAGAAAAATATTTGTCCTAAGTATATTTTTTGTGGTTTTCGACCAGATAGACAAAGCTATTGTAATAATGAAAATAATAAAAAAAAATAACTTGCACCTTACATTTTTCTTTAGCTGTATAGGCATAGGTTCACTCTAAATTCTCTGCACACTGTTTCCAATTTGAATCATATCAATAAACATCATAAACACAACAAACAAGCAAAAAAAGCAGCAAAGAACAAGAAACTTTTCAAATAGTTCTTTGGCAATTTTAGCTTTCTTAATTAATCGTTCAATTAAAAGTAAAATCATAACCACTATGTAATTAGAACGAATGAAAAATTCGGGTAATAAACTACCCATTAGTTTTGGTGCATTCGACAGAGTACATCATTCGGTTGCAGTAAAACTTTCATATTTCTCTCCTTAATTACATTTGAATTAAGCTGCCACTTTTGATGAGAAAAAGAAGGAGTAATTAGGGTTCCGTACAAGTAATAAACAACCATGTATTTCCTAGAGAGAATGATAAACAGGGAGCTGTTTAAACGATTTCTTTTTATAACATAGAATCACGTCTTTATCCCTTACGGGGTAGACAGGGCCAAGAGTCATGAGACTCAAAGGCCACACTTAGCTGAATGGAGATTCAGATATAGTGACAGGTTGCTAGCCTATCGCCTATGAGTGAAGGAATGTCGGGCTTAAAGCCTTGTCCCTCGATTGACTTTTACAATCTGCGCGGGAAGAGAAGCAGCTGGCACATTCTATGTTTTTTATTCGCTCCCAGACCGGCAAGGAAGCAATTTTTTATTAATTTTTTTATTTTTTATTTTCATCACGTAGAGTTATAACAATCTTTTCTCATTTACTTCCTTGACCCTAGTGGTCAGTTTTATCTGCCCTCGACTGTACACCATCGCATGGTTTTGAGTTTAGCTCATAATAAGAATTGCCTATTTCATGCCTCTAAGTATTGAAAGCAAAATGTAGTTAGTCTATTAGGTCCCCCAATTTGTAATATTTTTTGATAAATTTATTATGTACTTTTTTTATAATGCGGAATCCTATATGTATGCCCAATTTCGCTGAGTACTCCGCCAATTTTTTTTTTGTCATGTTTTTCCTTTTTCAAGTAGCACTGTGACTGACTTGGCCCAATTTTTTCTGTCAGTTTTTGAGCTCAGGTCACCATTTACGCATTTATCTCCATCAAGACATCGGAAACGTGAACCTAATTATGCAAAATTACTGGCTGTCTACGACCTCACTTATACAATTAAGTATTTTAAAACTTCAAATTATACATACATACATAGAATCACGTCTTCATCCCTTACGGGGTAGACAGAGCCAAGAATCGTGAGACTCGAAGGCCACGCTTAGCTGAATAGTGGGCGTTCTGATGGAATAGAGATTCAGGTATAGGAATTAAAAATTATAAAATAAATTTTATATTTCAAACAGCATCACTGCTTTCATATTTTCGTAACTTTTCGTTACAAACCTACAAATCTTTTAAGAATTAGATAACCTACTACTATATCTAATAATTCTAGGATAGTACGTACTCAAATTATTCCTAACATAACAAACCAATAATGCGCAAGCATTTACGTATTTACATGATAAATGACGTCATATTACAGATTAATCGTCTTTGTTGTGACACACAACGGCAAACGTGCACACATTTACGATGTATGTAATAATAATATTTCCACATAAAGGGTCATATCATAATTTCTCGCGTTTAATATCATGTATCAACTGTAATTGCCATATATGTAGGAGTGTCTCATGGAAACTATATTTCCTATAGATCACAAACTGCTTACTATCACTATTTTATGAGTGGATTTGTAGTGTATAAATGATGGCAACTCGCAAAAGAAAGATGTGTGTTTTTGTTTCCGAGAAGATACCAATTTCATTATTTTTTTTAAATCTTTCAATCACAAAAAAATTTATCCCGACAACTAATTATTTTTACAAACAATTTTTTTTTTAATCTTTCGATTACAATAGTTATCCAAAAAAAACTTAAGGTTTTACAACACATTAACATCTCAGCTTATCACCGACTAAATTTCTGACAATCAATAGTTATGGAATAGACTATTTTATCATCGCATCAGACCATTCAACGAAAGTTAAGAACTTCACTCTCCATATCCTTATTATTGTTTTTTTTGATAAGTTTGCTTATTATTATAAGTAACATAACTGACATGGGTCCGGGACATGGACGGCTTTGTTCTCGTGGAACCCTAAGGAACCTACATGCCAAATTTCAGCTTCCTACGCCCAGTAGTTTTGACTGCCTGTTGTCTGTTAGTCGCTAGAGTTTATATTGCATACTAGCTTTTGCCCGCGGCTTCGCCCGCGTGAATTTCCCACGGGAACAGTGTTTTTTCCCGGGATAAAAAGTAGCCTATGTGCTATTCCAGGTCATTATCTACCTCTGTACCAAATTTCATTGAAATCCGTCCAGTAGATTTTGCGTGATTGAGTAACAAACATCCTCACAAACTCACATCCAAACTTTCGCATTTATAATATTAGTATAGATTTGCTGTAAGTCACTTAGTTGAAGAATTTTATGTATACCTATTGATAAATAATAGGTAGTAGGTAGGCAGATTTCCGAAGTCGGAATGAAACAGATAAATAACGTACAGTCAGATACAGAGAAAAATGACCCCCCTGAGTTAAGATTATGTCTTTCTTTCTTATCGAGTGTGTTATTACTAACACTGGTGTCAGATTTTATTCAAGTCGCCTAAAGGCATCTGACAAGACTTTTACGACAACCGCCATCTAGTGGCAGTAGCCATAATCACACTAGTAAACTAAACAGTCAGCCAATTTGCTAAACCTGCTCACGATGTTTTCCTTCACCGGCAGCAGGTGGTGGTCTATGAGAAAACTACCAAACATGAGTCAGATTTGTCTACAAACTCATGTGACACAGGTAGGATTTGAACCCGGGTCCTATCCAATCTCAGACTGGTGTCATTACCACTTGGCCACCACCGCTTCATAAGATTCTGTGAGATGAGGGGATCAGGTTTCTCTGCTGTCTGTACCTACAGCTTTTCGTAAATCCGCAGAGCCAAGGGAGGGTATCACGAGCCGTATCGACACTGCGGGAAATACAGCGAGCATATCAGATCCAAACCCATAACTTACGCTAAAATACTAAAATTGTTGGCTTCCAATCTCCTCTCGGCATCTTCACGCTCTCCATCTAGTGCTGTACTGGTTGCTGAACGAAGAATATCGATAGTTGGCATCACAGGTAGGTACCTACACTATTTAATTATTTTTTTATCATCATCAAATTTTGCATATAATATACCTACCTTATGTAAGAGGTTGAATAGGGATAACTTTTTAATCCGAAAATCGTTTCTACGGGAAGCTAAACACAGATTTTATATCAACCACACCTAATCCTCTTAGCGAAATTGTACGAAATTTAGTACACACGGGTAGAGTTTTGAAACCTGAATTACATATGGGCTACTTATTGGGCCTGAAATTCCCCTGGACAAGAGCAAAGCCCCTGGGTGCAGAACTAGAATAAATATAACGACCTAGTAAATACTACTCCATATTACCTTTTCTTTTATCGATAGTTTTCCTATTGGTACACAGCTCTAGCACTTTATAATATTCCATTATGATGCCAATAATCGGTGAATATTATTACAATTCCTTTAGTAGGCTAGTTATCAGCTCATCTTAATTAACTTTGCCAATGAGTACGCACTCAGGTTAATAAATAGATAGATAGCATTACAAATGTATTTGTGGAGATTATCAGTAGGTGTTGCTGGAAAAAGGCGTCTAGAACAGCCTATAGCGAATAGTTCTAAATTTTTAAATTAATGTTACAGTTTTTTTATTTATGACTTGTATTATGACTATTTATCTATGAGCTTTTACCCGCGGCTTCGCCCGCGTGAATTTCTCACGGGAACAGTGCTTTTTCCCGGGATGAAAGGTCCTTCTCAGTACTTCGAACTATGTGTATGAAAAATTTCAGGACGATTTGTTCAGTAGATAAAGCGTAAAGAGGTAACAAACAAACTCACTTTCGCATTTACAATATTAGTTAGGATTAGACTCCCCAGGGGCTTTGCTCGAGTGGGAAATTAGGGATGAAAATACCCTATCTGCTATTCCCGGAATACTTCTACCCGTGTACCAAATTTCATCGAAATCCATTTGGTAGATTTTGTATGATTGAGTAACAAACATCCAAACTCGCAAACATCAAAACTTTCGTATTTATAATACCTAAGTATACCTATTAGTAGGAAGCAGGATCGCAACTTTCGCATCTATTTAAATTGAGATAAGATCTGTAATTTGCTATTGCCTACTTATTCTTAAAGAAAAAGTACGTTAATCCCAAGAAAATTCACTTTAAATGTAAGAGCCACTATTCACATTACATTTCTGTCACTAGCGCGTAGTAACACGAGCCTACAATATCGTACCATATTTTGCCTGCGAGGGCTATAATTAAAAAGCTCGCATTTACTCCGAACTCTTCCTTGGTATGCTGAGCTTGGTTTTTTTTAGAACACGATACACATAATAAATATTTCAGTTACGTGGAACGCGTTCTAAGAAGAGATCCAAGTGAGGGTGATAGCACGCACTGAGTTTGTAGGGCTGTCTCTAAATGGCAATAAGCACAGATTCTGAAGTGAATGTACTCGTAAGCATACAAGACTTTAACTTAGTTAATACCTTACCTTACTCTACTGACTTTATTAATCAGTACCGAATTTGTACATACCACCAACCAATATTATACAGAGCACATTTTATACAATTTAGAAGCATGTACTATTTTCAGAACATTGTACGATAACCAAAACTAAACATATCACATCTCTAAAAAAATGCAATTCAAATTGCTCTTTCAGGAGACATTTTCCTCATCAAAAAAAAAAAAAAAAATGGATACTAAGAATGAAATTGATTAATTGCAAATGTTCATTTTCCATTACCATTAATATTCGATGTCATTTTTCAAGTAAAGTAACTCAAGTACATAACTCGTATTACTGGATAATTAGGATATTTAGGTTACCAGAAAGTATGATATGGCCTAAATTTCAATTTCAGTTCGATCACCCTTTATATCATCTTCTTTCGAATTTGCCAACATCTTTATAATCAAGTAACACAGGACATACCTAGTTCTATGCAAGTAACCCATGATAGTTACGTCCTTCTTTGAGTTTATTCATAAGTTACCATAACTCCAGAATAATAGGAGGCTTATTTTTCTAGAATCGTTCCGAAATGCTAGTAGTTTGTAGCTTTGAGACATAATATATAATGATTAAATAATTAGTTTTCGACGTGCAAAATAACCTTCTTTGAAGGTTTCAATAAAAAAAATTGACTTTTGACTTGAGAAAGAAAAAAAAACAGAAAAATATTTTTTTTATCTAAATTTAGCATAATACGACAATCTCTGCCTTTCTTTAACTTACTACTTACTAGAAACATTATGAATATCATAAGTAGTTACCCTAATGATATCATCAGCCTCGTCTGTTTATCTGTATGTTGCATTGAGTAACGAGAAGTAATGCCACAAAATAATGATACAGCTGATACATTGTTGCTGTAATTCTAACTAATATTATAAATGTGTATATATTTTATGGTGTATTGGAGGGCTAGAAAGCAACTTAAAGTACCTTTTGCATCACTTTATTTACGTAGGTATGCGTGTGTAAGGCTATCTATAAGAATACTTGGGGCATTATTTTTTAAACATATCTAACAAAGACATACTTATGTTTTGAATTGTTTTTTGAAAGGTGGGCGAAAGCCTATCCTTATAGTATATTCGATACATCTGATTTACTTATATTTAAAAAATATATATTCTGTACAGTAACTTATTTTAATTAATGTATTTACTCTTATTTTTGGACAAGCAAGCATTTTAATAGTAATATGCGAAAACTTGCGGGCAGCGCAGGACCGGTAGTTATGGAAATCCTTGGGGGAGGCCTTTGTCCAGCAGTGGACGTCTTTCGGCTGAGAGAGAGATGCGAAAACAATAACTTTGTTTTAAGATGTTCATATTTTTTAGTAATTAAGTTGGTATTATAAGTTTTCCGATTAAAATAAAATAAATAAATTAAATTAAAAACTTTAAGATGAAACCGTCGCTAATTGATACAACGATAATCTTTTGCTCCGTCGTTATTTCCAATTCGTCGTGTCGTGTTCAAACAATGGGACTTCAATTTAGGAGAAAGCATAATTAATTTTATCCATGTATGTTCTCACGTGATTACGGCAATTGCAATTTCTTTATTTCTTGTTTTATGTTTAAATTGGCATTGCCCTTCTATGGGTCTACAATTTTATTTAAGGGTGAAAACCGCAGTCAGATTTAATGAGCTTTTTATTTTTCTCTGACAATATATATGTTTATTTATATGTATAAGAGCGTGAACTTTACCCGGTGTCACTTTTTCTTATGCATAAAACTCATCTATTTTTTTTATTATCTATACATATAATAAGACAGTAAAATATTTTGTCTGTACATTTAGTAGTTTTTACTGAAATGGATAGAGGGACATTTAAAAAGAATAATAGAAAGCAAAAAATATTTTTTTGGAATTTTTTGTCTGTATGTATGATCACGCTAATCTCCGAAAGTATTGAACCGATTTGAATAAAACTTTGTTTGTTGTATAGCTAGGCAACATTTAGGTTATAATTGATTTTGAAAACTGGAACACCTGATGAAGAACCTTGACAGAACAGTTAAACTATAAGAAATATGGAAACGGTGCCTTAACAAAAGTCGTTCAACCTGATGAGCATTTTCTGCTGACGTATCTGATGAAGAACTCCAAGAGACCAGCTACACTATATTTTCACAAAGATTTTTCATCTAAGCGAAACTCACGCAGGCGAAGCTGCGGGCAACAGCTAGTAAGCAATAAAACAGTGGCACAGAAAGTTTACCCTTTGAAACCTTGAACTTACTTGAACGATAAATGTGATTGCAATGAGATGGCAAGTCTCATAAAAATAAAA